>VZTR01014597.1:414399-452913 GCA_013400775.1 Chaetops frenatus
GCACCGACAGCGGGGCGGGGAGCGGGGCCGCCCGCGCAGCCCCCTCCGATTGCCCGGGGCGGGCGGGGGGCGCGGTGCCCTGACCGGGCTGCGGGGACCCCTCGTCCGGAGCGGGGCTGGGGCCGCGGCCACCCCGGCGCCGTCTCTGCATCCGCGGCTGCGGCGCTGAGCCCGCGTCCCGGCACCGCTCCGCTTTTGCGGGATGTGGAAAAGCAAAACCTCGGCGCCCTCTCGGATCCCTCCCTCGCCTTTGAGGTTTGTTTTTTCCTCGCTGTTTTTGCCCTCCTGCAGCCCGCGGCGGCCGGTGCCCCAGAGCCCGTGCGGCTGCCGGGGAAGCCCGGCTCGTCCTCCGGCGCTGCCGTGGAGCCGGGTGTGTGCCAGGCAGGCAGCGGCTCCGGCCTCGGCAGCATCGTACGTTGTTCTCGGGGAAAAGAAGTGGCTACCAAAAAAAAACCGACAGAAAACTCTACGGTGGGATCTAAGTGCTGAGGTTCGCTACGTGCAGCCTGGGTTCTGTTTTTACTTCGACAGCGCAGAGACAATGGCTACAAAGCGTTGTTTAATCACTTGCAGATAGAACTTTTATATATTTAAACCTTCGCAGTTAAAGGCTAGCGCAGATTTTTGAAAAGCTGTGATTCTCTGAGCGTGTTTGTTCTGGATGTATTTAACACTTGAGCATGCCCTGGTTCCCCGGACGGGTTAGTGTGGTGCCAGGGATGAGCGTGATCCTGTCTGTGCCACGCTGCCCGGGGCTGCTCTGGAAGTCATCCCGGTGGACACCGACGTGGACTAGGCAGCCTCTGCAAGGCTGCTTTCAGACAGCGGCTTGTGAAGCTTGTTAGCTTCCCTTGGATTTTCCCTCCCCACCAAAGGATCTGGTTAGCATCTAGTTACAATGTTAATTGGAACAATTAAACAGTATCGCTGTTCTTGTGGCTTGACTGAGCTGCAGGAGGCGAGCTCCGAGGGGAGGCAAGGTCCCTGCCGTAAATTCCCGGACCTCCCTGTCCCAGCAGGCTGTTGGTGAGCAGATAGCAGGAGATGTTCAGTGACACAAGTGTGGCACTGCCTCCACTGGAGCATCCCGCAGTCAGGCTGTTCTGGCAGCCGCATCCAGCACTGAGGTTGGGCTTCCAG
Source organism: Chaetops frenatus (assembly GCA_013400775.1). Taxonomy (NCBI): domain Eukaryota; kingdom Metazoa; phylum Chordata; class Aves; order Passeriformes; family Picathartidae; genus Chaetops; species Chaetops frenatus. The sequence goes on from VZTR01014597.1 coordinate 415,540, forward strand.
CCTCGATGCACCCATTTCACGCTTGGTCGAGACCAGTGGAGTTATGTCTGTAAGAGTGGAAGAGGCGAGAGCGGTGTGAGGGTGAATTCCTCCCTGGGCGGCTGGAGGCGAGTGATTTATGGCGTTGGTGACCCTGGCCAGGCACGGCTGGCTTGGCCATAACCTGGTTTCCATAAAAGCAGCGCTTGGGCGTCAGACACCATCAGCACCCTTGGCTGTGCTGTAAGGGAGCAGGGGGGAAAACTTCGTGTTTCTGCTCAGCCTACTTTGAAATCGCTGAATCTGTGCTATTTGAGGAATGGCATTACACGATGCTCCCTGTCAGGAATGCCTCATCCTCCCAGCCAGGCTCTCCTGCCTTGTAGCGAAACACGTACCTGAGGGAGAGCTGCCCAGTTCGGCTTTCTAGTGCCACTACAACTCTCTCTGAAGTACTCAGAGCAATGTCTAGAATTTAAAACTTGCTGGTGTTTGAAGCAGGAGAGGATTTTTTTAAACACGGAGAGATTTTTACATTCCACTTTGACCATTAAGAATGTGGTGAGATGTAGTGCGTCTCGTGCGGGTACCGTGTGGATGTATCCAGGGTTCTGTGGCTGTGTTTCATCCTGTCGCGACAAAAGGTTTACCTGTTCCTCGTGGGCTTTCTGTGTCAGCAAATAACGAGCCCCTCTTCGTTTTGAAAGACCTTTACTACATGTGTGAAAAATTCCTTGTCACGTTTCTGTGCTGAGGATTGTGGGTGCTCTCCTTGTCTCTGCGCGGCCCTGGACAGAAATCCCGTTGTTTTCTGTGCTGTGGAGGGTGGGCACAGCAGCGTGTCATTGCAGCCCTGCCAGCGAGGGGACAAAAGGTGCGCGTCCCACTCCTGAATGGGGACGTGCCGGGCTCTGCCAGCAGTTCCCTGGTGCCAGCCACACCTGGCAGGCGGTGGCCTCATCGGCCAGGGGGTCACCTCACGCCCCAGCCACCCTGGGGAAGGTCAGGGTTTGGTGGTCGGATACGAGGGAATTTGAGCACTGTGTGGGATGCTGATCCCACCGAGATTGCTCTGGGCCCCTTTATTGAATTGGGAGAAGTTTGTCACCGAGGCGAGGCAGAGCTGTATGGGATGGCCCCGCGCGCCTGTGTTGTTGTGGGTGAGCGCTTCGGAAACGGGCAGAAAAAGCTCTGAGGTTTCCCCAATGTTTATAAATACAATCTGGTGCAAACTGTCAAGCAAGCTGTTCAAAATCACGTCACGCCTGCTCTGCCTTCCCCGCTCGGCTCGAATGCCTTCGCCGCAGAGCCCGGTGTTCATCTGGCGTTTGGAGCTCCCTGCACGCAGCTCCGGCCCGTCTGAGGGGCTTTCCCAGTGCCCCTCTCCTCCTCCTGCGAGCCGGGCTGGGATGCAGCGCTGTGGGCAGGGTCGGGCCGAGGCTCTGCGAGCAGCACCACCCACTCATTGGAGCCTGAGCATCCTTCAGTGTTCCGAGAGCCCAGGCTGCCCCAAAGCCACCCGGCTCACACACCAGAACTGCGTGCAGGGGCAGAAACAGCGTCTTCAAGTCCTCCTTAGAAGGGTTGCCTACCTTAGATGTCCCCTAAAAACGAAGGGGCAAACCCTTTCCTGAAAGCTCCATCCATGCAGCAGCCTTCTGCTCCATCCCATGCCCTCAGTAGGGCTGGATGGAGGCTGTTTACCCCATGTTTCATTCTAAAGTGTGCCAGGGTCTTCTGCCTTAATATATATAAAAAGATGAGATGTTTATTAAACTCAGACCCTGCTTTCTCTTCCACGATTTACGTCCCAAGAGGCTGGCGATAAACAGTTTATTAAAAAGAAATCCTGATTTATTTCTGCAAGTGGTTACGTTTCAAGCTGGTACCAAATGGTTTTGTAGGAGACCACCTTTAATGCTCCCCATGGCAGTTGAAAGGATTGCTAGAAAAAACAATCCAGACTCTAAGTAGGTTTGGATAAAGGCAAGCCAGGACTGTACGTCAGGGTACGTGGTGCTTTTATGCAGCGAGGCAGTGGATTTTACCACGGAACATCTGGGCACTGGCTTCAGTTACAGCACAGATTTTAGTGGGATAACAAGTCTTGCTTGGCTTCGCGTTCATTTTGAAGTCACTAAACTTTATACGAACAGTAAAACTGTAAGCCCATTACTTCACTATTTGCAAGGGGCTGCTTCAGTCCCCCTTCAGGGTCTCGCATCTGTCTGGGGCTGGCTGTATTTTGCTGTGCTAAGTGGGTATTTATCTTCTCGCTTTGCTAATTTGTAGCGATGGCCACTCCGGGGAGGGCGGGCGGGTTTCCATTCGCCCCCGCCGAACGCGCACGTTTGCTGCATTAGGGGCAGCCTCAGCAAGCTGCACGTTTCTCCTTCGCAGCATTCGGAAGGGCTGAGGTTGGTAACCTGGAGAGCGATAGGGCTGCTCTGGGCTACCAGCTCAGCCACTCGAGGGAGTTAAAGTAACCGGGGAGGTTTTGCTTTCTTTTTCTGTTTGATTTATAAAATACAGAGGAGAAGAGTAGACTAGACTGCAGAAGGGGAGGGCCGCCTCTTTCATACAAGAAAACAAGTTTGCAGTCCCTTGCAGAAGGGTGCACATACTGCTGGGAATGCCCCAGCAGCAGGGAGGATAACTCCAGCTAGTTAAATATCAAGGAATATGTGTTTGGAATATAAGTTCCACGTGAGACGTATAGACAGGCCATGAGACGGATGTTTACTTTGGTCGTGGAGCACCTGGTGTGATACTGAATGCTGGTGAGCTCTGTATTTTGGTGTTGCTGATTGTGTGGGCAGGAATAAACTAGAAGAAATCAGAATTATGTCCCAGGAAGGAGAATATCCCAGGTAAGACCAGTGAGAAGGGACTGAAGTACTGCTTGAGCTCTGCTGTCTCATGAGCGGAGCAGTGAGCGAGCATCGCTTTGGGGAACAGGCAGAGTGCAGAAACTGCTCTGTTTCACATCGTGGCTGAGATGTCCTTCTGTGGCAAAAATCCTCATTAGATCAAACAGGGATAGTTCCTGCCTGAGAAGACAACTCAAATAAGCTCGTGGATGGACGGAAGGAGCTTTGAAGGCTGAGGAGATGTTATGTTTGAACACTTTAACAAGATGTCATTAGGAAAGGAAGTATTTGCCCTTAGATTGGGAAACAGGCCAGGATAATAAATCAAAACTCCAAGAGAATGTGCTTAAAGCTGGAAATACTTTCAGAGGGGAGAGAAGGAGAGTAAATACTAGAAAGAAGTTTGCTCTTTCTGAATTAATTTTCTCATTTGCTGTATGGAAGGACACCCACTGAACAGGAGAAGGATAAATGTTAACATAGAGCTGTAACAGGAAACAGCTGAAAATCCCACGACTGTGTGGATGGCTCTGACTGCTCTGCAGGGAGCATGTCAGTCATGTGGGACATGTCAGAAACAGGCAGTGTGTCATGTCACCTCATGTGTGAGGTAGCTGATAGCCCAAATTCACCAAAAACCTGATGGTGAGTGTTTTACAGGATGGGTTTTAAATGACTTTGGAGTAATCAGCAACACAACCAGCCAGAGAAGCCAGCCCCACTCCACTCCACTGCTTCACTAAACACAAACATACCTGAGTTACCAGAGGGGTGCAGCAGATCCTGCACAGAGCATCTCTCAGTGGGCTCTGGCCTTCCACCCAGGCAGGTATTTCAGCGTTTCTCACAGATTTCACAGGGTTGTTCAGGTTTGGCCTGGGCTGGGACTGGGGTAATTAAACTCAGTGGTTAGAGAGATGTTTGTTGCTTGTGTGACAGCTGAGATAGGAAGCAGTAGGTACTTGCTGCGAGCACCTGGAAAGCTGAAAAGCAGAAGGCAATAATTTATCTCTCCTACCTCATTCCCTGCTCCACAGGTCCGGATATGAGTGCCCCTCCAGTGTGACCCTCACACGCTCCCAAGGTGACACAGCACCGAGGCCAACACTTCCCCTGTGATTTACAGGGAAAAGCATTGTTTGCCTAATTGAGCCTGTTTCTTTTTCCCCCCCTGTATTATTTGAGAAAACACAACTCTGTTGAAACTTTATTAGAGGGTGAGAAAAATGGTGCTTTTCATCTTTCTCACCTTTAACTTGCTCAGGACCAAAAGAGAGCAGTGCCAGACCAGCTGAGGCAGGAGGGAATGCAGGTTCCTCACACACATTTGCAGGGATGATTAAACAGGGAAGATGTTTGTACAAAGCAGCCAGAATATCGTGAAGAAGTGAGTGCTCCCTCTCCTTCTCTCTGCTTTGCTTAGGTGCAGCAGATTTACTGCTAATTTGTTTATAGTCAAACAGTCTAAATGTGCCTCAGCATTCTGAAATCCAGAAACCTGATGGAAATTAAGCAGTTTACAGATCGGGATGATGATGGTGTGGGAAAGCCAAGTGTCTCAGAGCTGCCAGCTGGTGTCTGGATGAGAAGGAAAACATCAGTGAGCAGCACGAACAGTTTCTTTCCCTTCCTTTGGCTACTAAATCTGTGTTTAATTCCCTGGGGGTTTTCTCTCTTGGGTAAGAATTACTTACTTGAGTGTGATTTGTACGACTAATAGGATCTTATCCTTACTTGGGGAAGACCCTAGGGGCTCTCTCAAACTGATTTTTCAGTAATGAGAAATAATGAATAAAAGTCTTAATAGTCCTAGGGGGTATTAAAGTTACAATTTTGCAGAGAAGATTTAATATCAGTCAATTAAAACTTTTATAATCCTGTTACAGTACAATAGTCGGGGAAAAATAATAGGAGGGAAAAATAAATAGGTTTTAAGACATTCTCACATCATGTGAACAAGTCTAAATTTAATGTCTGAATTAAGCAGTTATTTTAAAACGAGAGTCTAAGACATCTCTTGTAAGTGTGTGATATGAGAGTGGCAGGCTTAGGGAAAGAAACGTGCTATGTTAATTTATGGAGCACATTCTAATTCCCACTCATCTAAGAAAAAGCAGTTGCAAGGTGTTTATGAGAAAACCCAGGCAATTAGGGCTTAAACTAGAAAATGCCAACTTCATAAACCTCAGCAAAGTGTATTTTCAGTAGCCCAAAACACACTCTGGCTCAGCCTGTTGCTCATAGGGTACACGACCAGCCCCACTGGGCACTGTGGGCTCCCTGTGGGTGTGTTCACCGTGGGGCTGGGCAGACCCCAGCTCGTGGCCCTTGGTGAAATCTGTGTGGCAGCAAAGTGGGACCTGAGGGGATCCCCATGGGCAGAGCTCCCCACATGGCTCCAGCCCAAGCCTCTGCTTAAATGCTTTGAGGGGACAGAGCACCAAGGAGCAGGTACTGTTTTATGAATGTGCAGCTTTTGGGGTTCAACAATGACCAGCAGTGATGCTGAAATGGTGCTTTGTCCTTTAGCAGTAACTTTGATCCAGGAATGCTGTAGCCATCTCCAGTGGCTGGCGATGGGACACCCCCGGAAGGCAGCACCGGATCCCACACCAGAGCTCCCACCCCGCCTTCCCCCTTTGGGATGAGAAACACCCTTGGCGTGCATTTCAGCCATCTCTGAATGCAGAAACTCCTCCCTGCTTCCCTCCTCTGTCAGCCAGGGATGTGTGGTTGCCATAAGAAGGCCGGAGGTTTTGGGGCTGTTTGGATGTTCGCTCACCCATGACAGCCTGGCCTCCCTGCCCGCATGTGTTCCCTCCGCTTTGTTGGCAGGCTGCACATCAAGGGCTAACCTTTCCCCTGCCAGCCTGGACAAATAAACACTGGCCCAGCAGTAAAGTGGAGCTGAAACCAACCCTTGCCATAATCTGATTTTTCAAACCCCTTACCACAGTTTTGCAGGTGATCCTGGCAGGTTTGAACCTCTGGTGCCACATCCCTTTGGCGCACCCATCCCTTTGCACTTGGGAAGGACTTTCCAGCTCGGTCATGCAGAAGTCCACTGATGCTTAGAAAACAAAAAAGGTGCTAGAAGGAAAGACTGGCAGCTCCCAGACATGCTCCTGCCCTGCTTTTGGTGTGATGGGCTGGTGAGCTGTGGTGGGACTCGTGGGGTCTTACAGCCTCTCCAGACAGGTGTGTGTGTCTGACCAAGGCAATCTCCATGGCTCCGCCTCACTGTCTCCCCACCATTTTCCCCTTTGGAGTCAAGTCCTTACTCTGTCACAGGGCTCCTTTGTGCTGGAGGGATTGAGTGATGCTGGGTGAGCAGCTGGGGGAAGTTTGGATTTTCTCTGGAAGAAGTGGGAAGTGTCAGGCACCATGGCGGGGACAGCAGGTAGCTATGTCGAGAAATTTGGAGCAGCTCATGCCCTTCCCTAACAACTTGCACTAATTTATTGAGCTGATTTCATTAATTTACTGAGCTAATTTCACCAATTTTTCTGTAGGAGTCTGTGTCTTTTTTAAAAGCAGGATGCTGGGGAAGTAAATACAAAACTTAGGCAGTGTGAGCATTCCTGCTCCTTCTCATACCTACCCATGCAGTGCATAAAAGTGAGCATGCAAAAAAGAGGGCATTTTGTGAGTGACCCCCAGAAGCAGTGCTGAGGCTGACTGTGCTCCCTGGGATGAGCTTCATCCAGGATGAGCCATCCTGTGCTCTCAGCCACTGCAGCCCCTGAGGGACCAGAGCTCAGAAATGGTGTGTGCTGCTTCCTGGGGATGGTGGGGATCAGACAATATCTGTGCTGGATCTGGGAGAGTCTGCTGTTGTAGCTGTGGCTCTAATGCTGAGCATGCTGGTAGAAATATGTAAATATCAACAGCTTCAGCACTATGTTTGATACTTTCCATTTTCAAACACTTGACAAATGTTTACATATTTTCAGCAGCCCTTTTCCAGCTAGGGAAAATGAGACACAGCATCTGTGAATTGCTCTGATATGCAACAAATCATTATAAGAAGAGAGCACCTTAAGGGTTCATTAAGGGCTTCCAGGGCCTTTCCTTTGCATGCTTTTAAAGCTGAAGGCAGAAAATACTAAGACAGTTTTGGATAGTAAGTGCAATCAGAAAGATTTGGATTCTGATTATATTTCAGGGATTGGAAGTTTTGAGGGATCTCCTATCAATATAACATGTGGTAATATCAACTGGTCTCTTCTCCCAAAGAAGAGAAGTGGAGATGGCCTCAAGTTGTGCCAGAGGAAGTTTAGATTGGATATTAGAAAAAGCTTCTTCATGGAATGGATTGTCAAGCATTGGAACAGGGCAGTGGTGGAGTCACCATCCCTGGAGGTATTTAACATATTTGTAGATATGGCACTTGGGGATATGGGTCACAGGTGGCCTTGGCAGTGCTGGGTTAGTGACTGCACTCAATGGTCTTAGAGGGCTTTTCCAACCTAAACAATTCTCAAACGGGCTAAAGTCTCAATTCAGTAGAAAAAGTCATCATTCCTTTGGAGTCAGCACCACCGCAGGACACCATTCTGGTGGCAGCACAGGGATGCAATCTCTTCCCTGGGGACTGGGGGATAAGCACCAGGGGTTCTTACTGTTGCTGCCTTGCTCTACTCCTCCACCTTTCTGGAAAGCTGCTGCTGTTCCTCTCTGTGCTATGGCAGGTGAGAAACCCTCGGTGGTAATAAGGGTGGTGTAGTAACACAGCAAAGGAGAATTCCTGGGTCGCTGTTGCAGGAAAATCGTTTGTGTAGAGGTAGGGAAGTGAGTGGGAATAGGAATGCCCCTGGGCTGGCTGTGCTTTGTCACCCTGTGTGGTGGTGTTCCTGATGCAGAAGGAAACTGTGTGTCTGATGGAAGCTGTGGGAATCAGCCCCTGTGCCCTTGACAGGGTTTCCAAGCAATATCCCCTTCATTAATCACCAACCAAAAAGCAGAAGGGGAGAAGTAAGGAATTCCAGCGTGCTCATGGCACAGCTTCCCACAGAACATGAGGGCTCCGGAGCTGCCGGAGCTGGGCTTGCCCTGCTCCTGCTCAGGGAGTCACTCTGGTGGCCTGCCTGTCCCTGCCTGTCCCTGCCCTGTGCCAGCCCCTGTGTTCTCTCCCCTTTAGCAAACACCTTGTTGGCTGGGAGCAGCTGCCATGCCAGCAGTATTCCCTAGGCACGGCTCAAGCACCTCTAACTCCGTTGGTAGTTAATGCACTTAATGACTTTGGGGTTGTGTTTTAGCACTTTTCCAAAAGTCATCCTGCCCCGGCGGTTTTAGGATGCTACAGCAGGATGCAGATCTTGGTTCTGTTCTTGCTCTGTATCATGCCCTGGAATTTCATCCCCATCCCTCGAGGATTTTGGCAAGGGCACTCTCTCCATAATGTCATCCTGAAGTGTTGCAGAGGAACAGTGGGAAACTCTGTTGCAAATACCAACACGCTGGTGTTGGTTGTAATTTGTAATTGTTCGTGTGTTCGTCCCCGCTAATCCCTTTGCTGAAATTCATTACTGAGAGTAACCTACACCCGGAGAGCTGTGCTGAAGGCAGAATGACTTGGCCGAGGAAAGTAGCTATTGTTTTATGATTAAAGGAAAGGATTATATTGGGATTTCCTTGAACAAGGAAAGTCTCTGCCCTACTTTTATTGCTTGTAACAAGGGAATAATAATTACTTTCCATTATAAAACACCTCCAGCGCTTGCACTGAAAATTTGTGGTGGAGCTGCATGGCTTTCAGGGCTGGTTATCTTCGACGGCCTGGAGTTGTGCAAACTGAGATTTCTCTGCCTTATTGCTCCTACTGGGGCTCAACCCCTGCTGAGACTACGGAAAAATTTCCTCTACTCCGGGTTGGGTCAGACTCTCTGAGTGTGACATTATTTTCCCCTGGAGGAGCTGGTACCAGTCACTTATCCCATGACACTTGCCCTCTCCAGGAGCGACATCCAGCCACCTGGAGGTTTTGTATGGGCTTGGGAGGATGAGCAGGGACTGCAGCAGGGATCCAGCCGGGGCTGGAGTGGCCAGGGGAGGTAACATCTGTCCAGGGGGGAGTGGCTGCCACCCCGGGCTCCAGCACATCCCTGCTTCCCGTGCCGCTGCCACCCCCTCGCAAGGAGAGGCAGGGAACAACCGAGCATTGTAACAAGGGCCGCGGGGGACTCGCTGTTTGTTTGGGTTTGACACTCGGCGCTGAGTCTCGTGGGCAGAGGGGGCTCTGAAAGAGAGGAGCGCTGGTATGTGGTCTCTGATTGAAAAAAAAAAAAAGGAAAACTATGAGGCATTTCCTCGAGTGTCCCAAATGGCATCTCCTGGCTCAGCTGGTTTTTGAAGCGTCCAGCTGCCACCAGCTCCAGGGTGACCATTTTGATGCAATCAGGGTTGAATCTGTTTCCACCAAAACTGGGAAAATAAATAAGTCTCAGTTTAGAAACAAGGTAGTCCGTGTAAAATTTCATTTTTTGATACAGTATCTCCCCGAGTATGTTTCCTTTTCAACACGTCTATTTCGAGACAGCTCTGCATTTTTTCTAATGATGCCCCTTTGGAGTTAACCTCTCCCCCAAGCTGTAGTTCACTGCCACTGCTGTCCATTAAGATCTGGTGGAAATGCACCCCTATTTCTTCACGCCCTCCTATCTTTAGATGGTTGTATTTTTTTCCCCTGTAATGCTACAGTGATTTGGTTGCCTAAAACAACACTCCCAGCAAAGGAAAATCGCGGGTTGAATTGGAATTGCAAGAGGTACTCTGTTAATCCACAGGTTATCGACATGGTGGACCCTCCATGCCTCAAAGGCACCATTATAGTCCATCGATGTCCCTGCCTACTTAGGGAGCTTTAATCCATGGATTACAGGTCCCTGAGAGCTCCTGCCCTCCCAGTTACAGCTGGTCCTGCCAATGGGAGCTGCCATGTCAAGCTGGCTGTGGCACTACACAAAAAATTGGTCTTTAAAATTCATGGGGACAGTGATAGACCCCTGCATCCCTGTCAGGGCTGTGTTCCTTGTCCTGAGCCCCTGGAGAGGTCCCACAGCCCTGCCTGGCCCATGCTTTTCCCCAGGCACCAGGCAGGACCAGACAACAAGTTTTCAAAAATGATGCTTTAAAAAAAAAAAAAAAGGAACCACAAAAAAGCCCAAATGAAAAGCATACCAAGTGTTTTGCACATCCTTTAGGGAATAGTCAGCATTTAACAGCAGGCCTTCACTTTTCCCCTCTGGTCTCCCCCTAAACAAACAAACTGAGCAGCTCCCAGTAAATGCTTATAGTTGCAAAGGCATTATTTTTCCTGGTTCGCACGTTAAAAGTAACTAATTGCATTACAATCCAAATTTCTAAGTGCTTTTAAACTCCTCTGTTGCTCAGGTGATAACTGTGTGTGCTGAGGTGCATGTATTTGTGGCATATATCTCTGGAAATGGAGTATATAATGGAACAGCTCACGGCCTCTTTACTTGCAACATTCCTATAATAAGTCAAAGAAGTCACACAGTGCCCTTTTATTTCCAAAGCTGGACTTAAATCGCGTCAATAAATCTGCAGACTTACTATGAGATGCAGCATGGGTAATGTAAACAGCAAGAAAAAAAAAAAAAAAGCCACCCCCAGCACACCAGAGTTTAAAAATAGGATGTGAGGAGGGAAAAAAGTTAACCATCCATACAATAAAAAGAGAAGGAATGCAACACAAGGGCATTGTGTCAGGCAGTGCCTTGAAATTACCCTCACTAAATTACAGTCATGTTCTTCCCACTCTCTGTAATTAATGTGAGGGTTTGGTTATTTCAGACGTGTTTGCTGCAGGTAAACCCAGATCTTTTTTGTTGTGGCATTGTAAATCCTTCACAGGTCTGGGTGACCAGCAGATAGTTGAGGAGTAAAGCAAATTATTTCCATAGATCAAGGAAGATGACTGTGAGCAGTACCAGTGTTGCATGTGGTGAATCCAATACTTTGCTCCCTTTTTCAGGTGTGTTCAGTGAGATTGAGCCTTCCTGTGAGTGTCTGTGTGAAATAAATGCACAGTGAAGTCCAAACAGGAGTACACAACTGCTTGGATCCCCAACAGCCAGACAAAATGGATTCTTGGCTTGCTGGGTGGGATTTCTGTGGTGGGATGTAGGCAAGGAGCCTCTGATTCTTTAGGGAGTATACCCTGCACAGCTGGGTCTATGCTGGAAAAAAAGGTCAGTCAGAAAATACCATAGGCTTGAGCAGGAAAATCAAAAATGGGGTGATTTCATTTGTCCCCAAGGCCACCTGTTTCGGGCTTGGGTTGAGGATGTGCCCACCCTGCAGATCCTGCAGCTTGCAGGAAAACCCCATGAGGTGCTGCCACAGCACCAGCTAATTTATCCCTCTGCTCAGAACCTGAGCCAGCTGCAAATCCCATTATCCTCTCAATTTCTGCTCCTAATTGCAGTTTACCTGGAGATTTGCAGGTGGAGTTTGTTACCTGGAGGTCTTAAAGGCTGGACAGAGCACTGTGTAGGGCTTTTGTAGGTGGGATTTTGGAAAGGTTGGGTAAGGAGATTATTAAGAAGATAGGAATTAACTGTAATTGTCATAAAACCCACGACCTGACTTAACGATTATTTTCATACACGTGCTTATAACTCAAGTTTGTAAAATGCCATCTATAAAATGGTTATATATACTTCGTGAAAGAAGGAAAAAGCCCCGAGCCTCTGGCAAGGTGGTGAATTTCAAAGTGTTTAAAATCATGTATCTCCCTCTCCAATGTATAGCACGCATTTTTCATCTGTTGATCTTTGTAGGTAAATACAGCCGGGTTCATTAAGCAAAGCTCCCCTGAGGTGTGGCTCTTGCTGCCGGAGTGTTTGTGTAGCCTGGGAGCTGCTCACCTGGGGACGGCACTGCCACATTCCACATTCAAATCCAAGGAAACCCTGGCCCCCTGCCCTGGCATTGCTCAGCCTGCCCGGGTTCAGTGTCCCGGTGCCTGGCAGGCAAAACTGGGTGGCCTTGTCCTCTGGGAGGGGATGGGACCCCCTGGATGCTCCGTGCTCATTCTGACTCCCAAGGTGGCTCAGCCAGCAGGACTTTTCCCTCTGGGTTTAAGGCTCATTTGAGACAGAGTTTGGGGAAAAAAGTGAGAGGTAAAGATGGGCCATTAGAGGGCACTTTTGCAATCCTGGAGAAGGAAAACGGTGCTTATTATTTCACTTAGGACTGTTTATTTTGGCACTCTCTTAAATTCAGTGATAAACAGCAGGCAAATCCCTCCAGTCAGCAGGAATATATCAATAAAATATTGACTCAGAGTTTAAAAGAAAAGAAAATAAAGACAAACTTGTAGAAAATGGAATAAAAGGCATTTAAGGAGGCAGCACAGCCTAGAGAGCAAAAAATCACACAACGTGTTTCACGTAATTTGTGTGGCTTAGCAGCACAGCACTTGGGCCTCAGCTTGTACCTGGCTTCTAAAAACGAATCCAAGACAAGAAAATGGTTTGTTGGGAGTTTCTGAGGGCTGGGTGGCAGAGCACGAATTCACAGGCTCACATCTAGCAAGTGCATTTTCTGAGGGACTCTCTCAAAGTCACTGGTGAGCTTGCCCAGAAACAAACATGGGATGAATAAATGGGCTTTTTGCTTTGCTCTTGATGTTTTGCATGAGTAAACTATAGAAGGTTTAGCTTGAAACCCTGCCAAATTATAATGAGTGCACTGAAATAATAAAATCTGTTTATTAACTGGTGTGAAAGGGTGGTGTAACACTGACAGCTCAGCTTCCAAAAGCTGTGAGCGAGGTTTGGATGCCTCTTTGCTGTTGTCCCACTTTTAGAAGTGTCGTGCATGGAATCTGGGCTCATTTTAAGCCTCTGAGGTTAGATACATGAAAATGAAAGCACTCAAAATTCTATTAATTTGTCAAAGAACAGAGATTATAAAAGTTTCTTTTTTCAGTAACAGTTGACAACTTTGCAAGGTATTTCATGTGTGGGACGGGCAGGGATCACAGAACTAAATTTTATGTGTCTCTTTGGAGTTATCTTTAAGCCAAAATGCTTTTACAATTAGATAAAGAAACTGGAGACAAATCTGTACCTTGTCACTGCTCTGTAGCTGTTCAGGGGGACAGGAACACTGTTTATGGGAGTTTTTAAAGTGCATTAGCTAGTGAAATTATTTAAGAAGTGAAGCTTAGCCTATAATCAAAATGGTTTATTTTAGTAGAGGTTACATTGCACTGGAACTGACTATGGGAATACACAGGACTGCAGTTTCAGGGGGTTCATGTGGAGGACGCTGTCTGCAGAAAGCGTCAGAGTTTCTTACCTAACCAAATAATCTGCTGGAACTGTTGTGATTAAGTTGGAAGGAATTTCTTCCCTGTTGGCCAACGATAATACTTGAAAAATCAATAAACAGCGTGATAGAGCACACGAAACTCATCCTGCTTTGTGTGAGGGGAGCTTTCTGCCAGCTTTGGTGACTCAAGCCAGCAAGTATTCTGACTGATGATCTTTGCTCCAAAAGGTCAAATGTCTTTAACTTTGCTGGTTAGTATCAACACTTCACTCTGAATTTGAGGAAATATGTCCTCTGTTCTCAAAAGCTAACTCAGGACCTGGTTGGGATAGATTTTGACAAAGGCTGGGAAAGCTGAATCAGGATTTACCTGTAAGTGGCAATTGCATGTGTTAGGTAAGGCCCTGGACTCGTTTCCTTTCTGTAGGGCAGAGCACTGCAGTAACCTGTCATTAAACCATCCCAAATGATCATGGAGCACAGCATTTGAGACCTAACTTTGCATCCTGTGAGGGAGTGCTCAGCACACATCACTCCTGGCTTATGGATACTGTTGAGTTTGCTATGTGTTTTCTCTTCCTTCTCCCATCACCAATTTCAGTGGGAAAATAGAGAGATGAAGAAACTGAGCTGCACAGCAGGAGTTGGAGAAAATGGTAGAAAGGGAGGAGGGAATGAGCTGATATCCAGGGAGAGCAGAGAGGAGGGGAGGAGGTGCTGAGGAGGGGTGCATGGAGGGGACCTGCGTGTTGGTGGAAGGAATGATTAAATAACAACAATGTCAGAGGCAGAGGAAGCAAAATGGCGGTGAAAATAGCCCTTTGTGGCCTTGTTGGTGTCAGGAGCCCTGCTGTGCACCATGTGGGTGGCTGTGTTTAGCTGTCCTGAGAACAGGACAGGCAGAAGGGGAGCTGGAGGCAGCAGGGAAAGGGATTTAGGAAGAGCTGTTTTAGTATGGCTTAAACTACATCTCAAGTGCCACTTCTCAAGGAGCTTTATGTTTGCTATTTTTACATAAAATATTAGAGAAAGGTCAAGTGGGGTGGTGGGAAAAAGAACAACCACAGCAACAGATTTGATCTTAAAGGTAAAAGGAAGAGTTTGCTACAAAGTAGTAGTTACTTCACAGTGCAGCACCCAGAGCAGTGACTGCATACTGAGCCAAAGGACAAGATAAAACTGTTCCTGCCAGCTCAGTTTTTTTACTGTGTTTCTCCTTTAAACCAGAGCTAACACAGTTTAGGTAATGGCTTAAACCTCTTTTTTTTTTTTCCTTTCNATTGCTAATGCAAAAGATGAGCAAAATCCAGCCTAGGGACAATCATGGCAGCAGAGAAATTCAGTATACCTGAACTGCTGTACTATTTTACTGGCATTTCCATTTTCTAGTTCTAGACTAGCCTTTCTAATTAAAAAAAAAAAAAAAAAAAGTTAACATTAAAAAGTTTAAATTTGTTATACTTGTACCAAAAATGGGCTGTTTCCTTCCTTCCCCTCCCATCCCAGAGCCATTATATATGAGATCATCTACTGTACTGAAAGATTTCCAGCCTGTCCCAGTGTATATGTTAGGATAGTCATTTCTGACCTACTTATAGACACAATAATGAAAGGCTGAGATTATGAATTATTATGCCTAATTTGTAAAGGATTCTCTGCTTTTGTGTTTTGCAATTCCCATCAGGCTTGAGGATTAGGCCCTGCTGAATTGCATGCTAATACCAATGTGCTTTGAATATGTGTGGGTTTGTATCACATGTTTTCCTAATTCTCTATTTTTGTAAAGAACAGTTTCGCTGGAAATATTTACTTTCCAGAGGATTGTTGGAAGCCCAACTAAAATCTCCTAGGGGAAGGGAAGCCGATGTACCCTCCATCTGCTCTGTGCTCAC
This sequence comes from Chaetops frenatus, assembly GCA_013400775.1. NCBI lineage: Eukaryota > Metazoa > Chordata > Aves > Passeriformes > Picathartidae > Chaetops > Chaetops frenatus. Next base: position 430,583 of record VZTR01014597.1, read on the forward strand.
TGTAGCTCCCAAGGCCAGTGAGCTCTGTTTCTGCCCTGGCAAAACATCAAAGTGTAACTCACCAGAGCATGTGGAAGGCTTTTGCTCTTTGGTAGTGATTCCAATTTGAAACCAGCGCCTGGGCTTGCTTCAGTCCCAGCTCAGGATGGGTGGCACCTTTTATCCAAGTGCCGCGACGGTGCGAGCTCAGTCCTTCCAGTGAGTTTTCCTGGCGTTTGTGCGGCAGTGAAGGTGCCTGCAGAACACAGAGTGCACCTGAGGCTGTTGTAGGTGTGCCCACGTTCCAGCACGGGTGAGCTGCACGTGGTGCCCCTCCTGAGGTGGGACTCCCTGTCGTTGCTGCAGGATGCTCCTGCTGCGCTGCCCACTGCCGCTCCTGCTGCTGCTGCTGCCGCTCGGCTCCAGGCCCCAGAAGTTGCCCACCAGGGATGAGGAGCTCTTCCAGATGCAGATCCGGGACAAAGCCTTTTTCCACGACTCGTCAGTCATTCCTGATGGAGCTGAAATCAGCAGCTACCTCTTCCGAGACACCCCCAAAAGGTATTTCTGTCTAAGTGAGGAAGCTGCGCTTTGAAGATGGTAGCTCTTGTTGCTGGGTGCTTTGAGATAAAAACTGGATCGCATGCAGAAAGATACAAATGCCAGTCTTCTTTTCAGTGAAGTAACTATGTGAGCTTCCATCCCAATCTGGCCTCCCTAGCTGAGGGTCTGTCCAATTTATTCAATTTCTGGGATTAGCCCAGAGCTCCCCCAGACCGCAGACTTTCCCTGAAGTGGGGCCACTGGCCATGTCTGCAGGCAAAGGGAGCAGGAAGGAAATGAGAAACTACAGGCTTACCCCACCATGCTTGTCCCTCCTCATTATTCCCTAATGTGCTTTAAAGAAGAAGCATTAGGCAGTCTGGTCTGAACTCTCCCCTTCCCAACCTCCACCCTATGGGTCAGAAAATACTGAGGGTTAGACTGGGGAAGAACCTGAGGCTCCAGAGAGTTCAGGGAAGAGCTCCATTGCCTCATATCCCTTACCTCCTCCAGCTTTCATTGGTGAAGAGCATTTTACAATAGGTGATGTGTGGTGATCTGGGGGATGTGGGAGGGCAGCTGGGTGTGTGTGTAGCCCTATGTGCTTACCTGGACAGAACGTAAAATGTGTGTCCTGTGTGGAAGAGCATATCCCTACACTCCAGGAGAGATCCTGTTCCCCTCATTTATACCTCTGTGATTGTATCTAGGTAGTACAGGGGTAGAAAGTAAAGCTGGTGGAGGGGAAGGCAGGAAGCCAGAACCCCCTCTGCTATGCCTTGACACAGAAGTGTCTCTGGCCCACCAGCCTTTCCATACTCCCTCTGCCTGCTGGTAACACTTTTGACTCTGTGGCCCCACCAAGACCATCCCTGATCATGTCAAGTCAATCCCTGCCAGTTGGCTGCCATCAGAAGTTCCTGACGTGTGGGTCTGTTAACCTCCCTCTAGGTATTTCTTTGTGGTTGAAGAGGACAACACTCCCTTAGCAGTGACGGTGACACCGTGTGATGCCCCTCTGGAGTGGAAACTGAGTGTGCAGGAGCTCCCAGAGGAAGCCAGTGGAGAAGGTTCAGGTAACAAACCAAAAATGCCTTTCCCTGTCCCCTTCCCTGGATTTAGGGTTCCCCAAACACTGAGTCTCACAGCAGGCCTGTCTTTAGGATCTCCTGGTGTTTGGGTCTTGCAGTGCAGGAGACTGACAGCAGGCAGCAACATGAAAAGGAAAAGGGCTACAAAAAAGTAAAAGCTGAGGTTACAGTTGCAGGGGGCACTGGATGCTGCCACAGCAAACTGTGTTTGCCCAGAGTGACTCAGTTTGATGGGGGCTTTGCTGTGAGCTGTGTACACAAGATAAGAACTGGAGAGCCAGGGCTGGCATTGCAGCAGGACTGAGCTCACCCCTGGGAGGGGCTCATCTCCAGACATGGAGACATGTAACTGCTGCTCAGGAGAGAAAAGAGCTGTCAGAGCCTCTGGCACATGTGCTGAACTGTCACACACACTACATGCTGGGCCAGACACACCTCTGGTCCACACTGTGTTTAGCAATAAAATTGTGGCATGACTCAGAGGGCCAAAGCCAAGGGTCCACATCCAGGAACAGGCAGGTGAGTGAGTCTTCCCTGGGGAAATCTTAATGGCATCTCCAAGTGCAGTGCCTGACACTCCAGTGGAAGGTGTTAGAGACCATTCATGAGACTCCATTAACACTGGTCAGGTGGGATTTCTATTGCATTTGGTTTTAACCAGAGTGCCAAACCTCTCTGATTTGACAGAAGTGTTGATTAATTACATCTTCCTCAGAAAACAAAACCTTCCTTTTCCATCTCACATTTGTATTTTGTGTAGTAAAACGGGCCTGTTAGAGTTCTGTTTCTTCACATTTGCAGAGAGTGTCTGTACAGATGTTTTCCTTTGCTTTACTCTAGGTGACCCAGAGCCTCTTGAGCAGCAGAAACAGCAGATTACCAGCGAGGAAGGCACGGAGCTCTTCTCCTACAAAGGCAACGACGTGGAATACTTTGTGTCCTCCAGTTCCCCCTCTGGGCTGTACCAGCTGGATCTGCTGTCGACAGAGAAAGACACCCATTTTAAAGTGTATGCAACCACGACTCCAGAGTCGGACCAGCCTTATCCTGAGTTACCTTACGACCCCAGAATCGATGTCACCTCTCTGGGACACACGACGGTGACGCTGGCGTGGAAACCGAGCCCCACGGCCTCCTTACTGAGACAGCCCATCCAGTACTGCATAGTCATCAATAAAGAACACAACTTCAAAAGCCTCTGTGCTGTCGAGGCCAAGCTCAGCTCCGACGACGCTTTCATGATGGCTCCAAAGCCAGGTCTGGATTTCAGTCCCTTTGACTTTGCCCATTTTGGCTTCCCTGCAGACAACAACTCTGGCAAAGAACGTGGTTTCCTAAAACTGTCCAAGTTTGGGCGGCAAACATCCCCAAAGCCTAGAGTTGACCTGCACAGGGTTTGTATTGGGAACAAGAACATCTTCACCGTGTCTGACCTGAAGCCAGACACGCAGTACTACTTCGACATGTTTGCAGTGAACACCAACACCAACATGAGCACCGCCTACGTCGGCACCTTTGCCAGGACCAAGGAGGAGGCGAAGCAGAAAACAGTTGAGCTGAAGGATGGCAAAGTTACAGATGTTTTCATCAAAAGAAAGGGAGCCAAATTTCTACGTTTTGCCCCTGTTTCATCTCACCAAAAAGTCACCTTTTCCGTTCATTCCTGCCTGGATGCTGTTCAGATCCAAGTTAGGAGAGATGGAAAACTTCTCTTGTCTCAAAGCGTGGAGGGTGTACGGCAGTTCCAGCTCCGGGGGAAGGCAAAAGCTAAATATCTTATTAGGCTGAAGGGCAGCAAGAAAGGCGCTTCCATGCTGAAGATCCTGGCTACAACGAGGCCTAACAAGCAGTCGTTTCCTTCCCTTCCCGAAGACACGCGGATCAAAGCCTTTGACAAGCTCCGCACGTGCTCCTCGGTCACGGTGGCGTGGCTGGGCACGCAGGAGAGGAACAAATTCTGCATCTACAAGAGGGAAGTGGATGACAATTACAATGAAGAGCAGAAGAAAAGAGAGCAGAACCAATGCTTGGGCCCAGACACGCGGAAGAAGTCGGAAAAGGTTCTCTGCAAATACTTCCACAGCCAGAACATCCAGAAAGCAGTGACCACAGAGACAATCAGAGGCCTGCAGCCTGGCAAGTCCTACCTGCTGGATGTTTACGTGATAGGGCACGGCGGGCACTCGGTGAAATACCAGAGCAAACTGGTGAAAACAAGGAAGTTCTGTTAGTGCCCCTGTGCAGCGGAACACGGGGGACTCCGGGCTGAGCATTATCCCGCTTCCGAGTATACGGACTGACTACTTGCACAGCTGAGAAGCTGTGGCCTGTATTTGTACCGTGTAGAAAAGATATCAACTTGTATATTTATGTTTACATAAATCATTGTCTGGAGGAACTGAGGCTGGTGCTGTCTGGTAGCACCTGGTAGGGGTGTTATCATATGTCCAGTGACCCACATGTGATGCTCAGTAGATGCCTAAGGTAGCAGGAAACCTCGGAGGAACTGGCACGCCTTTGCTCCCATATTGCATGAACTGCTTCTAAATTATTTTATACTTTAAAAGGCTGAGATACGTCATTCGTCCACCTTGTTACTCACACACACAACTCACAGCCCTTTCTCTCAGTGTAGATTGTAGGGTTTCTGTAAATTATTTTATAGAGTCTTGTTTTAAATGTTTATGTTTCTATGATTGTAAACTATTAAAATCTCCTCCCAATAAAATACAGATCTAAACTAAGTATTAACTGGGCTGCACATGAAGCAGTTTCATTGCTAATGTAAATTCTTACCTAAAAGATTTTCATGTTTAAATACTGTATGTATTTCATGTACAAAGTTGCCATAACGTTATATTCCTGTACATAAAATTAAAAATATTAGATTATATGTTGTTGGGCTTTTGCTGTTTTTTTATTTGACATTCTAAGTGAGCAGACAGACGTGGGGACAGAAAAGACATGCTGAAACTTGAACTGAATTAAGTTTTCCTGTTTCATCGTGGTTTGGAGTCTGAGTTAGAGGGGCTTTGCAGATCTTTTGTATGGTCATTTGGGGTTTTTTTTGTTAGATTATCACTGAAGTATTTGCTTTCTGGATGCTGCTGGGTTTGACCACAGTAGTAATAAGCTGAAAAGATTGTATTTTCTCCATTGACAAGAATGGTAGTGCTACCAAAACCCCAGGTACTTTCATTTAATTTGCAGTTATTTCCATGGTGGAGGTTTCTTTAAGATATTCTATTTCTGGATCTCATATTTTCTAAATTGTTCTCTTTGTTTTTCCATGTCACCTCCATTGACTCAAAAGCCCATAGGGAGCTGCTTAATAGAAAACACTCCTCAGAGAAGCAGCTAGGCCAGCCCAATTTCAACCAGTGAAGGTAGGAGGGAAAGGGACCAAAATCCTTATAAAGGCTAAAAGTAGGTTCCTCTTAGGCTGCTGATAGGGAAAACCAGACCTGTCCATGCCTGCAGAGGTGAGCTCCATTTTTCCTTGGCTCTGCAGTGTTGAGCTCCTCATGTTTTCCTTTCTGCTGTCCCAAGCACATTCCTGGTTGCAGACTGGTGGGTGGCAGCAGGGTTTCGTGGCTGCACAAGCTCCTGTGCCATTCCACATGCTGAGTTTGTTGTGATTCTTCCAAGAAACAGGTAGGTGCCATAGGAAGATTGATCATAAGAGACCTGCTTTGTTTAACGTGGTTATATAATAAACAGAATAATGGGAATTTACATTTCTCTGGAGATGATCTCTCTGATTCCTTAAAGGAACTGGCTTCAGAAGCACACACTTGCTGGATTACCGTGCCAGGGTGTACATGAGCAACAGGTGATTCCAGCTGGGAATCCTCAAGAACAGGACAGTGGTACCAAGGTTAGATCACCAGCTGCCAGGGAGATACTTTCCCTGAATCTCACAGTCCAGAAAGCTACTGCATCCTTAAGCTAAAGGGAAATTTTTAAGCGTTTCTCTCTTTACAGCTGCCAGTCGTGTGGGGATCAGTACCTCTTCCATTGGCCTATTATGATGTTTACTTGAAAACACATGTTTCACCACAACTCCAGCTCTGCTTGTTCCCTTTAGCCAGATTTCTCTGGATATTCATCCAGCTTACTTGGCTTCTCTGCCTACTAACCCCTCATGTTTGCAGCATGTCACAAAATTAAAAAACTCCCCAAGATGCGTGCAGCTTCTATTTCTGAACACTCGCTTTTCGAAGAAAAATGTCACAACAGTTGACTACATTTCCCACTGGAATTCCTCTTTTCCTGAACAGCTAGCTCTGTTAATTCTTCTGGATGAAACTGAGACCATACTAGTACCATATCTACTAATCATCACATTATTATTCAGGTCTCAATGATCTGAGAGAGGCTGTTCTTTGAAGGATAGAGTTAAAATAAGGGCACTGGTTTTTATACAGTGCAAATATAAGTCAGCCTTAACTGAGAGGTGACTGAAGCAGGTGTTAAAGTAAAATAGGTCTCGTTTGCTGGGAAAGCTCCAGACTGAGTGTTTGTGAAAGCACAGAACCCATGTAGGAAGTCACAGCATGGGCAACACTAAAACATATGTGAAAAGAATTTATAAACAATGTAAGAGACAGATAACTGGTGTAAAAGGTCAAAAAAAAGCCAGAATATCAAATACATATACAAATATACATAGGGGCTTTTTAAAGCACAAAGCTGGTGAGTTAATTAAAATAAAAACCTAAGCTGGGAAATAGAAGGTTACATGGAGTTCAGTACTCATGCTGATGGTATGTGTCCCTTTGGGACACAGTGCCATGCTGGAATTTGCAGCTGAAGAACATGCAGGGCTATAGGAAAGCAGCAGAGGTGGCTCACAGGATGCCACATTAAGGCTCTATCTTAAGGACTGTGTAACAGAGAAATCCTCTACAGATGAGGTTGGTTTCAAAGCTGCTAAAGAGCCACTGAGCCATTGCAAACCAGAGCAAGAAAATCTTCAACACCTTCATCAGTCAAAGGGGGCTTGCCTGATTCTACTGCTTTACTCACTGACCAGTGTGAGAGCTGCCTTACCACAGAAGCTTCAGAGATCCCAAAATGGTCCATGAGTTACAGAATAAAAGGTTATGATGGTGGCAAAGCTGCAGAATAAATCCATCAGTGATACACACAAACATTTCAAGAACTCCACTTGTAGCAACAACAGCTGGGTCTCAGAGCCAGTATTTGTTTGGGTATTAAGTAGCAATTTTAAGACTGGTAACATATCAGGGAGGAAGCAAATCCTTATTTTGAACAGCAAACATTTACCTTAGCACTTGGCAAAAAAAAAAAAAAAAAAAGCAGTAGCTGTTGTTGCTCAAAGTCCTTTGACTAGTTAGGGTGCCCATGTTTGGATACGTTCAGTTAAATAGGATGTGAAAATGCATTTTATTTAACTCAGTACATAAGCTCTCCTGGGGAACTGTGCATCAGGAACCCTGAACTCTTCTTCCTCTCTTTGCTTGGAAACCTATTAAGAAACCTTTGTGATAGCACAGATCAGCTCTCAGCTTTTGTGGCAATACATGAATCTGCTCTGACTGAGATTGTCTTAGCTGTGCACAGCACAGCTGGTGACTTGTGCTCTCAGTTCTGCATCTATTAATTCAAATTCCCATTTTCCTTGATGTCCTCTTCCATTTAATGATGTTTGCTATTACTTAAAAGGTCTCCTGGCATTCCAGTGATGTTGGAAGGAGGCTAGAGGAATGATTCTTTATTCTTGACTATTAACACACCATTTTTTTGGTCTCTTACTTCTTGCTGCTGGTTTTCTTTCAAGCACTTCTGTGTAGAAGGTGCAGCAGAGTAAGATGCAGAGTTTTACTCCAGAAACTCAGAGCAATTTCTCTTCGTCTTCTGGGAGGTAACTAAAACTGATTGTTAAAACCATGGGGCTGTGGCATTCCAGCAAAGCCAACTGAGACCATAGAAGCCTGAGAAAAACCTTGCAAAAACACCTTTTTCTGCTGGCCTTCCCTTTTACATGGACCTTTTAATGGCAATATGGGTGCAAAAGAAAATCACCCCAAAGAAGGTGGCTTTTTCCATCTGCTTTTACCCCACTTCCACTGATTTGAGCAGGGACACAGAGTGCAAGCTAATTCCCCAGGGAAACATCATCCAGAGCCTGGAAGGATGCAGCTGGGCTTCATTAGCAGCCCCACCACTGGGGCCAGGTGACCCTGCTTCCTTTAACAGTGCCTTTGCACTGCAACTATGGAGGATAGGCCTGCCCTAGGAGGAGGGGAGCTTGCAGTGTGTTCTTAGAGGTAGGTGGGTCAGCCTATCTCTGCTTTTTTAAGTAAAAGCAAAATGTTCAGACCTTCAGAGGCTCTGTTTTTATGTTTTAGCTCTGCCAGAGTGAGTTACTTGATTTTGTACAGTGAGTGATACTGGTATTTCAGCCAGTTGTTTGTGAGTGATTTTTAAGTGTGGCCATATTTGAATGAATTCCTCCCTCTTTTTCTCTCCTTTTGTCTGAAAAGTGTGAAAAAAGCCTGTTTCTTTGTATGAGGTCTCCTGAACCCGCTAACCTCATGCATAAGAAGTTTAATTTGAGTTATGATGTCTTACTTCATAGAGCAAACAAAAGAATTATCTGAGTCTTTTTCTGTTCTCTGAGCAAACAGTTAATAAGTGCTTCATATCCCAAATGTGTGTGGACAGCATAATGGCAGAGCTGCTGAAAGGCTGATAGAGAGGAAATAATTAATTACTGGTTTTAGAGGGTTTTATTGCTGTATTGACACACACTATGGCTGTGTCTTAATTCTGGGTTTGGATATTCACATAGGGTAACACCTGCTAGAGGTAAGCAGGCACAAGCTTAATTGTTTCCCTTGATTTAGAGAAATGTGTGTTTGTAGCAACAGGCAGCTAAAATGACTGTAAATTTCTGCTCCAATGGCTTAGCTTAAATAAATGCTGACAGGATTATTAAGTATTAATCTTATAATGCATACCTTGCAAAGAAACCTGAATTCTTGTTTTAGTTGTGTTAAAATCCCTTTTCTAAGTCTAGAAAGTCTGATAGTGAAAAGTTTGGCTGACTGTGTGAAATCTGGTTGCAAGGTGGGAGCAACACCAAAAATGGGACACAGTGTTTTAGCTTGCTTTGATTCTAGAGTGAAAGTTAAGAAATTATCCTACTAATTCTCAAAGTATGGATTTTTTGGATGGGGGGGAAAGATCAGAGAGTCTGGGTTATAAAATGATATGATACTGGTACTCAGGAGTTTAATGTAATTCCTAATTAGTAGTAATTTTACCTGTGCTGTTCCACACTTGGAATAGCACGTTATTTCAGGTGAAAGAGGGATAGACAACTAAAACTGAGATATTCTGTGAAGTTAGTGATGTTAGTCCCCCACTCTCCCTCCTGATTTCTTTAACTGTTAAGTAGAAATGAGTGTATTATAAATATTGACTTCCCCACTCCCTGCCTTTTCAAGCCACTGTTTTTCAAATGTTGGATTTTCCTGTTGAGCTGCAGCAGCTGTTTCTGGCTGTGTAATTTAATCCTGTATGTAGAGGAGAAGCTGAGCTTTTCACATCATTTCCACATTAAACCCTTTCCCCAGTAGCTCTGTGTTAGTGAGGAGAGCCTTTCACTGGTTGTCTTGAGGTGCTCCATGGATTTCATTATCTCTTTAGAATTTCAGTGAATCCATGAAAGGCTATGACAGCAGCTGACACCATTCAGGGATGGTTCAGTCTTCTAAATAAGTGTTTAGACTGGTTTATAAACTTGTGGTATTAATCCTGTAAGGGAGGAAAATTCTTACTTCATTTATGTGTTTGATGGTTCCAAAGCCTACTTTTTATCACTTCTCTGGGGTCCACATCACTGGTTATAATAATCATAATCCTCAGCCTGCCTAGACAACCACTGCTGATACCAGGCTGTGGGGGACATCCTCCTTTCCCTCTTTTAAGCCATTTCTTTAAAGGGAACTGCTTATAAATGCAAGTTTAAGTGACCCAGTGACACTGATAGGTTTTATGAATGCAGCTTGTTCTCACTTCCAGCACAACTTGTCTGTTTAACAGAAAAAAGGGACTTACCTATCTCAAAATGAGACCAAAATGACGAAGTGAATAATCAATGCACAGCTGGCATCTGATCTTGCAGCCCTTGTGTATTTTGGAAAGTCGACTGGTTCACAATTTGACTCCTGCCTGCTGCCAACTGTGTAGAGTTGAGGTACCCTTTGATGAGCTGTTAGATAAATGTTTATCGTTCACTTCAAAAAAAGATCCTCTTTTTCTCTGGAGACTTTCCTTACTGATCCTATTTACAGTGAAGAAAACTGAAAAGGAGGAAGTGGACATGTTGTTACTTGAATATTTGCTGCTTTATGGACATAAAATAGTATGGCTGTTAAAAAGAATGTTCCATCTCAAAGACAGATAGCATGAGGGAGGGATGACAATGGTGGGAGGGTGCCTCAGGCATTTCACCGTGGTTCTTATTTTGCTCCTTAGGGGAATCAGGACTTACCCACCTCCTGTGTCCTGGGAAATGAGTTAAATCTTTGAGGACACAGGGATGGGGACCCCTGCTGAGCACAGACAGGGCTCACACGCAGGCTGTGGGCACTCTTGATGTTTTTCCTCCCACGCACCCATGCCTGTGCCAGCTGCAGTCCTGCCCCATGATTGTTGCTGTGCTCATCCTCCTCGATTTCCCATTGCACAACTGGGGAGCTGAATGTGAAATAGGCACAAATACATTTACTTCAAGTTGCTTGGCATGGCGTTGTAATTAAAAGCTGGAGCCAACTCTCCCCATTTGTCGTTCAACAGGGAGGCATTGTTCCTCCTCCTGGTTTTTGTTTTCCCCAAGTACCGTCTCTTCACGGCCACTCTCTCACAGACCACAAGTTTTGTTTGGGTTGTTTTCTTTTTTTTTTTTTTTTTTTTTTTTTTTTAATTTCTGACACATTTAAAACTAATGGGCAGGTACACTGAGCTAATGCAGAGACCGTGCTGTTCTGGAGAGCTGGTCTGGTCTGTGCTGAGCGCGGAGCAGCTGCAGACCGCCTGCAGATGTGGACTGGATGGACAGTTGCTCATGAGTGATTCCATTATGTTTCCTCAGATCCCTCTTTGAGTCATGTTGGGCAACTGCTCCCAACCTCTAATGGCTTCCTTATGTTCTCTCCCTTTCTCGTTCAAGCTGTGCAGCTGGCTGCTGGGGGGACAGCACGGTGACAAAGGCTGCTGCAGCACGCTTGGCAGGCAGATGATGCCTGACAGGGCATGGACAATGCAGGGGCTCTGCTCCCTCTGTAATTGGTGGCTGCTCAGTGCCCGGTAATTGGGCTCATGCCCTCTCCAGAGCGGGTGGAGCAGCCTAAAGGACATGGAGAAAAGGCTGCTTTGGTGGGAGCAGTAGGTTAAAGCAAGACACAACTGTTTCTGGATCCTGGGTAGCCATAGGTTCCCTGTTGGTACTGACAAAGGCCCTTTTCTCATCGTGTTTTGGAGCTGTTTGATCACTGTCCTCCGGCCTTGCCCGAGTGACATCACAGCTGATTGTACAATAACTCAGTCTAGCGTTCAGGACAGGCTTTGTAGGAGGCTTTGCCCAGAGCTTTTGATCAGCAGCTCCTAGTTCAGATGGAGCCCAGGAGAAGTGGAGGAAGACTGGAAAGTTATGAAATCCTTTTTACCAGTGCCTTGTGCTGCCTTTATTCCCAAGTGTGCAGGAGCTGTTTCTGAGCTCGTGGCTGTTCCTGAGCTCAGACTGCCCTGGTGCACAGCTTGTGATGCTGGCACCCACTCACCCTTCTCTAAGAGGTAAAGTGGCTTGAAAGAGCCACTACTTCAGTGCTGCACATAGCAGCCAAGTGTTTGTCATCATAATCAAATGAAACACCAAAATACCTCTGTCATTAAGGAATATAAATCTTCAACAAGAGCATTGAGGTAGGTCAGTCCAGGGCTCTTCCCTCAAAGAGCTTTTCAACTCAAACCTCAGGTTTTCTTTGAACAAGGCCTACATCAGACAAACCTCTTGCAACAGAGATGAGAGAGAGAGAAAAGGCAGACTAGACATGGGAAAGGGTTTATAAACAAATCCCCTGCTGCTCACTTTGTCCCAGCTTCCAGTCTTGCTTTCAGTCAGCTCTGTGGCTTTCTGGGCTGAAGCAGACTGCAAGTTCATTGTGGTCCCTAGGGAACTCTTCCCATTGTCACTGGGGCTGGTTTCTGGCTTGTCCTGCTGCTCTTGGCTATCTCCTGAGCCTGAGCTGCGTGCCTGTGTCTCCTTGCTCTTTGCTTTTCCCCCCTTAAGCACACCCAGTAGCTCACAAATTAAGGTAACACATCTTTTCCCCTGCAGAGGGGCCCACTTGGCTCTGTTGTCCCCTTTAGAGGCAGATAATATACCAAGAGAAGCAATTAAACTGGACTCTGTCTGTCCTAGACCCTAACACAGATATTTTGCTGGAAAAATAAAGGTTTGTTGTGATAAATGCAAAATGTGCAATATAAATATTTAGCTACTGTTAACTCATCTGTTATTGTTTCCTGCTATCTTTTCAAAGTTGTTTGTGTGCTTCTTTGTATGATATATCCATCATATAATATTGTTCCTTCCCATTTCAAAATGAAAAAAAAAATCTTTTTGCGTTCTCGTATAATGGAGAAAATGAGCAGTTTGTGCAAGGTTAGTAACTGGGTGATCTCTTTGACTGCTTTGTACTTCAGCTGGAATTTTTGCTTTCAGGTCCTTAGTTGGTTTTTTTTGCTAGCCTAGGCTGCTTATTTCTGCCAGTTTGGGAAATGTGCTTCTAATGAAGAGTTTGGTTTAGTATTTGGTGTATTTGCTGCATGGGATGAATAATTCTGCTCCCATTTGCTACTGTTGTGGACCTCTGTGAATGGAAGGGTAGGAGCTTTGATTAAGAGGAAAGATCGGATAGGTGGTGATCTGATGAGGATTTCCTGGGAACTGCAGCAAGCCTCTATCTGCTAAAGTAATGGAACTCTGCATAAATGAATATGGTTCCTTTTTCCCTGCTCCAGACCAAATCTTCCCAATAAATTCAGAGAAGTGGCTGTGGGAAACACCCCTCTGTAAATGAACTACCAGTGTAGTGAGAAGTTACACAAATCTATAACATCTTCCCAGTCCCATGGCACCAGAACAGCAAGACACTTCACAGGACAGGGACAAACAATGATACTGAGGAGGAGGAACGGACATGAAAGAAACAAACAATAATAAGAAGAATAGAGGCACATTGTCATTAAATGAAAACATCTTAAACAATGACCTTTCTGACAAACCACAGAAATAGCAAACATGCAGCCTTTTTAATAACTGTTCCATACTGGAGTTTTGCACACATACCCCCTGGAAGCTTAATGCAATCCAAATGTCTGTCCCCTGGACAAGGCCTGGGGGTAAATGCTCTTTGGTGCCTGAAGGAACAAGTGAAAGCTTGCAGGTTACTCAAACCTGCAGGGAACCCATGCTCCTGACTATGCCTCTCTCAATTTCAATGAGAATTTTTAACATTTGATGCTTTCTTCGTCTTTTTCATTGTTTCTATGGGAGGGAAGTGAGGGGAGAGGGGGAAGAAGATTTTTAGTAAATGTTTTGTCATAAAACGCTATGCTTAATGTCTATGCTAAAAATTAGAGTATGCTAAAATAACTTGTCTGGAATTTTAGTTTGTACTGACATTGGGCTGCTGCAGCCCTCATCAGTATCATACTGCATTTGAAATGGATAAATGTCTCCATTTATATGATGACAGGTTTGGATGAGTTGTCCTCTTAGGCAAATACTATAAGCTGAAGGGATGGACAAAATACCATGTGGGATGATACCAAAATCAGTAGCCGTTCCTTCCTAGACCTCTCAAAGAAGTAGATTTCTCATGAAGAAAGTATTCAGATTTTTTTTTTTTTTTTTGGTATATTGAAACCTTTGAAATTTTCACTTCTTTCTGACAGCTTTCAACAATGGGACCTATCAGATCCAATAACCATCTGGCTCTTAAATCAGGGGTCATTATGTGACTTTCATCTCTCATAACAGTATCTATTATAAATTTATAAAAACCAACTGAAGAGCATTAGAGATTGTGTTCAACTAAACGGAGTTAAAATACTCGTGATGGACAAATGTTCACCCATGTCTACTGAATGTTCTGTTTCAAGCCTTTTAGATAGTTGTATTTTTTTCCTATGTCTTTCATCACAATTCAGTGTTAGTTATTATAAATATTCTCCAACCCTCAGAATTTCATTAGGAATAATGGTTACACTCACAACCTCCAAGTCTGTAAAGAGGTGAAACAAAGTACAACAAACTACTGCCAATCTTATTTGATGGTGTTTTATTGGAACTGAAATCTATTGTAAATGCCCCAGTAACTCTTCCAGCAGTTTGTAAACTAAATTGAAGTAATACACTATTAAGTAGTATTGCACCAATAATGAAATTCAGCAACTCCAAAGAGCAAAAAAATGGTTTCTCTCTAAGTAAAGTGAGAAAGAAAATGGAGAATCTGCTTCTGTTTTCTGCTGGGGCTCTGTGTGTACAGATGAGCCTATGGGAGGACCAGGTTGGTGGGTTTAAAAATCCACTGGTTAGACAGGTAGGGTCCTACCAGAAACTGCACACTGAGTCTCTGCATCCACTGCATCCTTCCCTGCTAGTTTTCCCAGGGTTCCCTTGATGCTGTAAGGATAACCTTGCCCAGGCACATCAGTTGTGATGTATCCTGTGACTCTGTGCAGGTTAATGCTTTTCATCCCCAGTGACAGAACAGGGAAGTGTGCTTGGCTGCAGGTGGGCACAGACACGTTGTACAGGGACTAACCGTGGCTGCTCTTTGAGTGCAGACAGGGCTTTTTCCAGACTTTCTGTGATGACTTATTACAGTTTGGGCAGACTTTCATATAATTTCCAAAAGGGCATGTTAATGTCTTGTACCTCTTGAAAGACATACTTTTAAATAAGATGCAGCTGCCCTGTACTTGCAGCCCGTTCCCTTGCTGCCTTATGAGAAAAGATGACTAACTCATTTACAGCAATCCTGAGCAGTAATAACTCCAAATTTATGGTGCACCCAGTGTCCAGATGCCTCAGGGCGCCTGACAGGCTATAACTTAAACGTAACTTTAAAAAAAACCCCGTGTGATTGAGCACAATGGAGCCGAGGGAGAAACAGAAACCCTATTGTGTGACAAACAGAACGGCGTCCCACAAACACTCCCCAACCCAAACCCGCTGCAGCCCGGCCCAGGGGGGTGCCATTGTGCTCTCTGAAATGCCAGAGAGGAGCACTCACTGCAGCTAAGGGCAAGCAATAGGACAGGCAGGCTTGGCACAGGGAAAAGCAGAACCAGCTTCAGCTTTAGTCTGAGGAGTTGTGGGTTTTGTTAACCAAGGGTGAATACTTCAGAAAGGAAGTGGCAGGCATCTTATAGATGTCTTTTATATTCTTCAAAAAGCCTGGTTTTCAGGGTACACTTACACTCTTATTCATCTAATGATTACTCTGTACATATGGACACAAACATTCTTCCATTCTCCTCTGATTTCAGATACTTACAGAACTTAATCTGCCCTCAAAATCAACTTCTGCCCCCAAAGTGCAGGTGCATCAAGGGTTTGAATCAGCTTCTGCTCCTAGTGAAATGTGAAGGTAGCTCCTGAGAGGGGGACACCTGAGATCCTCTCCCCAGTTACTTCAGTCTCCAGACATCTCTGCTTTGTGAAGCTGAGTAGATCTGTAAAATTTCAATAGAAGGCTCTGTCTGAAAGAGAGAACTTATTTGCATCATGCTATCCTTGCTTGTCAGGAAGGACACATTTCTAATTTTTGTCTTAATTTCAAAAGCATAAAAATGAAAGGAATAAAGAAAAATTATCTTCCTGCCTTTGATCCTCCCATTGCTTTCAAAACTGAGTAATTTCACTATGAAGGATTTGTAAGAACACAACTTAATCTTTGAAATACCTACTAGTTTTCTTAAATTTTCCTTTATTGTTTGTTTTTCTAATGTACATAAGTAAATTTACAGTTGATCCTTGCAGACCTTGGCAATAATATCCAAAAATCATTTGAGCCAGTCATATACTTGATGATTCTTGTATTTTTTAGAGTCTAGCCTGATGTTTTGATGTTTGGGACAGAGCTGCTGAGTACCCCTGGTGTCAGATGGAATATAATGAGGATGAGAGTTTTTAAATGGGAGCATTCAACAGAAAAGCCATTTTCAAATGCTCATCGTGCGTGGTTTAATGAGAACTTAATTCCTGACAAATGTTGGTGGTCTGATTTTTTTTTTTTTTTTTTTTTTTTTTTTTTTTTTTTTTTTTTTTTTTTGGTTGGTTTCTGTTCATTCTGAACATGCATGTGGTACCCCTGATTATGCAGGTCCTTAAGCTTTATAAAGCAACTCATACCCACACGTATTGCTGAAGCTGGTTCTGTTGAGGCCTGTAGGTGGAAAACTCACAGAACAGTTTAAAATTTCTATATTCAGAGCTACCTTCTCTTTCTCAGAACAGAACATGTATTTGGATGGAATGGAGCAAAGACCCACAGGGGAATTCAAGTGTCTCTCTTCTAGGCCTGTGTTAAAGCAGTAATAATTTCCCATTCTTCCAGATGAATTTGTTAAGAGTCCTGAGAAGGACATATTTCCTGGGGGAAAATGTTAACTGGGAAAGTGGCTTCAGTGGAGAGCAGGCAGGAGAGTGAGAACCAAGGAAAGCATTAAGGTGTGTTCAGCAGAGCTGTTGCCTGTTTTTAAGTTAGTAGCTCTCACTTTGGCGTGTGCTATTCCTTCTTAGGACATGGATGTCAGATTACATAATGAGTTGATTTCAGCTGTTCTAAAAATAACTAAAACCCAGGAAATAAAATACCCAACAGCATTACAAAAAACATATCCCAGTTCCCAGATCCCTGGTGTTAGTAGGAATTCCCCTTGCACTTCAAATCTGTCACCAGCCCTAATGGTTTGGGTTTTTGTAAGCCTTAGAGCAAACTGTTCTCTTCTGGGACCAGGTTTCCTGACCAGGGGAATTAGGTTGCTCCAGCTCACAGTGCAGGAAGAAACTAATACATCCATAGTGTGGATAACTGGGGGGTTTAAGCCTTCCACTGGTGGGTCAGGCACAGCTGAATACTGAGAGATAAGAAGGTAGTGGACACTCACCCTGTTGAAAAGAGGGTGACTCAAATGCACTTTTTCTGAGAATGGGAGGAAGATTGTGAGGCCAAAGTGCATAAAAATTATGTGAAAGATGACCTGAGACAAGTCTCTGAGCAAAGGACAGTGCAGAGTGTGAAAATGTGTGCTCAGAATGGCAACATGAATTTTCCATAGCCGGCAGTTCTGAGAAATACCTTCTCTGTGTGTGTAGCCATTCTCCAAGGATTTAAAAACATTCTGTGAAGCAGCTCAATGATGCTCAATGTAGCTGAGATTCATGGAGAGGTGAAAATAGGAATATCCAGCAGCACCTGGCAGACATGAAAGGCAGAGGTCAGCCATGAGAGTTGTCATCCATCTGCTAAAATAATAGCAAACCACTGTGAGTTCATAGTAGTCAGCTGTCTTCCTGCTACAGGAAAACCCAACATGGTGTTCCAGCTTCATGTCCCGTTGAGGAATGGTGGAAAAATACTTCACAGCATTAAAGCTCTTTCAAGGTTTTACAAAGAATTTGTTGTATGGTTGGACTGCCAAATATGATGAGTTAAATGACTGGCACAGAGCAAGTACTGAAAGGGAGCTGAATTTCCACGGTTTTTCAACAAATAAAAATAGAGTGCACAGAGTGGGAATTAGCTTGGTGATGAAGCCCATA
This sequence comes from Chaetops frenatus, assembly GCA_013400775.1. Taxonomy (NCBI): domain Eukaryota; kingdom Metazoa; phylum Chordata; class Aves; order Passeriformes; family Picathartidae; genus Chaetops; species Chaetops frenatus. The sequence goes on from VZTR01014597.1 coordinate 448,064, forward strand.
TTCCATGAAGATCCCTCTCAAGATTAGGTAGCAAATAGAAAAGGAAGCAGGCAAGCTGAAAGCTTACTGCTCCCAGAAGGAGCACAGGATCAGAGCAGGCTGTAATGGGAAATGGGGCCTGGGAAGGTATAACCTTTATGCACCAGGGCATGTATGGGAATGGTTGGGAGTGAAGGAAGTAGCTCACCAGGGAGAGGCTGGATCTGGGAAGTCACTTTCCATTAATAAAGGAAAGGCTGAGTGACAGGAAAAACAAGGTGTGTGTGTGGGGGTGACATCAATTTGGGAAGTGGCTCTCAAGCTGAAATAAGATATTCCTGAGCTGAGGAAGACACTTTCAGGATGTGTAAGGAAGTGGCCCAGTTCTGTGCTACTACGTAAAGTGTTTCTGCCAGTTGCTGTCTCTGAAGAAATTAATGGAGGTGGTTTACACTAAATGTTTTAAAATAAGTATTTTTAAATACTCTTTACTTGCTTTTCAGACTTCTTTCCTATATCACTTATGTGAAGTTTTCACAAGAGATAGCAAAGAAATACTACTACAGTCCCATGATATTGAGCTCCTTTTAGTTCCATCACTATGAAACCTGAATTACTAGCTTAGTCTGCTACTCTCTTAAAATTTTGTCTTTTTTTTTAAACTAGTTTCAAACCCTCTCAAATAACAGGGGTGGACACTTAATATGCCATCAGCTGGGGCATGTAAATACAAATGCATGTCTGAATTTTAGTATATTCAAAGGGGAAGGAGAAAAATTTTAATCCTGAAATTCTGGCACCAACTTCTAGACCTCCATACATCTGAGAGAGCTATTTTGACAACTATTCTGTGCATGTAAGCAAAGAATGAGACATAAGTTTTAAATGAATCTGATAATTTTACAGCTTTGCATGATCTTGAGTATGACAACACATGGATTCTTTACTAGTTTACAGAAAACCCAAAAAGCCAACTGTGCATTGATTAGAAGAAGGATTTTGCTAGGAAAGTATTTTTTTGGTTCCAGTGCTTGCTGAATTCAAAAAGCTTCAAAAGAATCAGTGCAGAGTAAAAAATCCCAAAACACAAAAACAATCCTTAAAAATAGCTCTGAAAGGAATTTTTCTCAGCAAATCAAAGTGCATTAGGGAAAGAACAACTTAAGCTTTTCAGAGCACCAAAAAACACAGACAAAACAAACACTGTTAGAACTGGAAAAGACCCCGAGACATTGAGCAGATGGGACTTTTTGTCATATTTTAAAAAGGCCCATTTTAATAGTTTCAGAAAGTAGATTGTTTTACATAAAAGAGACTGAGTTTTGAGTTGGTAGTTTGACATATGGTTTAAGTTGACTCCATGTCAACACAATTTTTTCCAGGTACTTAAGAGTCCCTGTGCCTGGTGATTACTGGTGGCAAGGGTGCCATCGTCCCCAAGCAGGGCAGGCTCTAAAGGTGGACACAGCTCTTACCAAGCTCTGTCAGGTTTTTGGTTTTCTTTTTTGGAGTGGAACTCTGTGCAACTGAGAAAAGGAAAAAAACCTCAACCCTGAGAGGTCTGTATGCTATTCCTCTTCCCATCTTTCACTCAGACTCTGCCATGAGACAAGCTGGAACCTTTCCTTCCTGAAAACTTCCAGTACAAAATGAGTCAGTGCAAGCCCTGTTTCCAGCCTGCTCCAGGCACTACAGAGAAGAAGGTCTGGGAAGTGACTGTGAAAAAAGAACAGTGGTCCCAAATGAAGTTAAGGACTTTGTACCTCATCAGGGAAAGGGGCTTGGCAAATTCCAGGGGAACACCTGACTGAAACCTTTGCAATTCCTGGTCAAAGCTAAGTGTTATTGGCACACCTGAAACGTGCAGGCACACATGAACTACGAGCAGACTGTCTGAGAATACTGTACATGTCCTGCATATGGGGTACAATCCAGACAGGACAAAGATTTGCTTTAAAAGAGCTGCTCCTGATCATACCAGGTTAAGAGGAAGTGGATGGGGTTGGAGAGGAGATCCATAGAATCAGGAAGGAAGTTCTCAAAACATACCTGCAAACTTGGTTAAACTGCAGTGCAGGAATGTTTTGTGGACATTCACACTGGGAGGGAGGAGCCATTATCATGAATAACACCCTTTCTCAGGTGTGCCAGAATCTAATTCCAGCATTGCTAGGGATGCTGCAGAAGTTCATATTTTAATACTGCTCAATGCAAGGAACTCTTGAAAGGATTAAAAAGCCATTAGCCTCTCTGATTTCAGTCCAACTGCCTGCAGAGCAGGAGGAGGGAGCATAGAAATGTCAAGTCCCTGAAATGTTTTAGAGATGATACTACACCATCTAAACAAGGGATTAGCAGTGAAAAACCATCCTTTCTTCTTGGAGAACACATTTTCCTGCTAAGCTGCTGGACACTTCAGGGGTTGGCATGTTTACTTCTGGCATCTTGAAGACCACTTTGGTCTTAGAGCTTTTTGTTTGTTAGAATGTGACATATTAATTATGACACTTAATTAGCTGTTCCTCGAGTGGAGGGAGTTACATACCGTGCCTCTGGTGTGGTGTTGCAACAAGCACTGTAACTCCAGACAAAAACTCTGGCAATTATTTTGTTTGTCACCACAGGTGGATTCCTGCCATGGAATTTCATGTGGGGCACATCAGCTTTCATGACTACATAAGAGCTTCCATCTGAAAATACCTCGTTCCCTTTCCAAGGAGGTTATGTAAATGAGTTTTGACAGTGCAAGGCTTCAGATCTGAAGGCTGCTGGATGCCCCTGTGTTTCTCCTTGGGGTTCTGTATGGGGCAACACAGAAAGAGAGGGTCAATGTGCTCAGTTTCTTCGTGCTGCACTGCTAATGAGTTACACCTTTAAGGTCAATGGCTCATTAACTTGAAAAAAAGTCTATTTTCCTACAGGTGGACAGGCAGTGGTGAATTTGTGATCAGTGTCACACCACCAACACACTGTGAAAGGAAAGACTGGTGACAGTTTTGTCCAGTGCTACAGCATTTATTTTTCTAGTTTGCTTCAATGGAATAAGACACAGGTAACTGCATGTCACATTGCAATAGTAATGGCTGAAATTTACAAAATAAAACAGTTGTTCTTGTGTATTTAAAAAGCTAAAAACCAAGACACACATGCATTCAAATTGTGCTGTATTATTACCACCTTTAACTTCCTGTAGAAGAAACCTTGTAAGGTTCAAAATGAAGGACCCCCAAGTGTTATGATTTTTTTTTCTCTTCTGAAGAGAAAAATACTTAGGCCTTCATGAAGTGTAAAATGATTTTAGAATATTCATGACCTCTGGAAAAGGTCAGAGACAGGGAAAATGATGCCAACATATTAATTTGATATTTATTAAGAAAGACTGGCATTCAAGCAAAGAAGTGTTCTGGTATCCAAAAATACCACGTATGTTCCATTATGCATGTGGAAGCTTTAGCACTAGGTCTAAATTAAAATAATAGTTAAATTTTGCTCTTAGTGGTAAAACTGAAGCGATTACCCCAGGCAAATTCTTTCCTCTCAGTTCAACTTACTTGTTTTTGAGATGGTAGAGTTCTTACTTATACAGATTTAGATCTTCCATTTTTATTACTAAATTAGTAACCAGTGTCCAAGATATCAGTCAAGGTGTAAAATCTGTGTGTCTGGTACATTTTCACTCCCAAAATTATTCTTTCAACCATGTTGTTGGGGGCCTTTCATCCTTTTTTTTCTTGTCAAATTAAGGGCCTCATCGAATTTACCAGAGCATTTGCTTATATATTGAATATCATGCAGTATCATATAAATTTCTCTGTATACACACGCATGTTGGTACCTTTGTAAAGATTTTTTTTCTTATTAAGCTTTATGATAGCTAAACTATGACTCTGTAGATGCTAGATACAAAAAGACATCATTGTGTGCAAATATATAAGGGAACAAAAAATAGTCAAAGGGAGTTTCATGTTCAGCTAGACCTGTTTTTTTTTAATTTAATTTTTCCCTGAATGTCCACCTATGGACAGGCAGGAATTCAACTGAACCAAAGCACTTTCATGATGAACTGTTCACTGGCATGTGCTAACTAAAATTCAGGACATTTTTTTCCTTCCTTCCAAACAACACTAACACAGAATTTTTCTAAGACTTTGGTGGAAACCTAGGAGCTTTTAATATCTAACTTATCCTATTTATACACCTGTTAACATAAAAAGAGGTAGAGAGAAAAGAGATTGTTACACTTCAGTGGTTTAATTATTATTATTAGCAGCACAATTTTAAAATATGCCTATAAATAGTTTTTTCCTCCTTTTATTCCTTTTCATTCTGCTTGCCTCACATGCCTTTATACCTATTTTTAATTCCATAATCAGCTATAACCAACTCCCTTTTCTAGCTACACCACCACTTCAGTTTAGAGAGCAACAATGAGTATGGTGTCAACGAAAAACCCAAAAATCCCCAAGAAAGCGATTCAGCTTTCTATAGGTCAGTGTATATTATGAATATATATAATGTATTTTTATAATGTATATTGTAGCTTTGTGAAAGAGTACTTTCAAACAGTATGTTAGTAACCTGTTGAAGTCGAACTGAAGTCGAACGAATGTTCGACTGCATTTTGTGTGGTTTTAGTCAGAAAACCATGCCTTTGCTGGGTATGTTGTAAGAATACACAGAATGTTTATTTTTAGACAAAACGTGTCATACGTGTCATGTTTGCGAAAAAAAAAGGATGCTCAATTCCTGCCTTTAGATCCGCCTTCCCTCAAAACCAACGCCCGAAAGTTAAGGATTACTTGGTTTCGAAGCGAAGCTGCCTTCACGCATTGGTGGAACACAAAAAAAAAAAAGGAAAAGGGGATCGATCC
>VZTR01014597.1:453353-491130 GCA_013400775.1 Chaetops frenatus
CCGCGTATCACCGGGGAGCTGGGCGGCTCTCCCGCCCCTCTGCCCCGCTCCAAGTTCGCCTCAGCCGCGCTGTGCCCGCCCGGGCTCCCTCTGCTCACGGGAGGCACCGCCCGCCCGCTCCCCCTCCCGATGCGAGGAGCCTCCCGGGGCGCTGCCGCCTCAGACGGGAAGGGGCGCGGGGGCCGGCGGAGGGTTTGCTCTGAGGAATTTTATGTTCCCCGTTTTGTGATTTTTATTTATTTATTTAAAAAAAACCCCAAAACCTAAATCCAACAAAACAAAACTTGGTTTGTGTGTCTGGCACAGTTGTGAGCTCTGGCAGAGCTCCCCCGAGCGGGACCGCCTCCCTGAGGGTCCGCGCTCTGAGGGGAGGGGTGTCCGCACGGAGTTCGCAGGCTCTTGTACCCCCCCTCACGGCTCTCCGGGCTCGGCGGGACCATGATTTAATTCCTTTTCTCGGCATAATAAAGCCGGTGTCATTCTGCTGAACCGAGTCTCATACCCCAACCAGGTGATGCCTCTTCACACCTCATAATTGAAAGTCTCTTGATCATCTGGAATTCCAGCTGAGACTGTCCAGGTGGCTTGTTAGGACACATAAAGGCATACCAAAACTATGAACCCGTCATTAGTATACACTTTTCTGTGTTTCGTTCGTTTAGCTTTCCATCTTTGTCCTCATTTTGGCTCTGATTTCTTTTTCCTAATTTTTCAGCGGTTTCATCAACAGGACTTAGACACGATGGGGTGGAGGTCTCACATTTTTAAGGTGTCCCTGAGTCTTAAAGGAGGAACTGGAAGGGGAACAATTTTATATCGTTTGGTTTAATTCTTTAAAACTTCTCTACTGAGGTTCTGAAGTTTCATTTGATAACTTCGTGGGTTCACACAGCAAAGAAGGTTGTACACTGTCAGCATTTGTTAATCCCTGGACTCTGAAATAGAGTGAGCTCTGGAGTGAAACTCTTGGGAATCAGCACCCCCAGTGCAGGGTGGGGGATCTGAGCTTCCGTCCTTTACACTGTTGACAACTGAACCGTTAGAGCTGCATGCTGGGGCAAATAGAGCATTTTCCTACCTGAATTATTCCACCTTTACTTATGAACTTCATACAGCCAAAGCGTGTTTGAGCAGAGCTGTGCACGCACCTAGAAAAAGTGTTGCAAGTGTGGTGTGTACTTCGCGTGGACTGCAGAAGGTGAAGGCAGAGGTAGTTGTAGGATCTGTTCCTAACAGGAGCGTGTGGTGACAATGACTGTTTCAGACGGGTCCTTTGGCAGTGAATCCTCTGTGCTGGTAGTACAGGCAGCTGTGGTGTACAAAGCCCTGGTTAGAAGAACAGGCAGAGGAGCCAACTCTTGAGTTTTTCTGTGGTTTATTAAAACATATTAATAAGATTTGTGGGAGAACTAAGCACCGTGTTCTCTGTTGGGAGAAGGGTGGGCGTAAATAACACAGGTGATACATCGGGCACAGCCAGGCTCCCTGTGACTCTTTTCCATGGAAAGAAAATTCACACCTGATGTGCTCTTAACTTGTTCCCCTGTCTAGTAATGAGGCAGAAGTACCACACTTCATGGCTGTGATAAAGAGTAGCTTATGGCTGTTAAATTAATTCCGTGGACTTTTGAGATTGGGAAAAGGTGTTGAATGTGGCACTTAATTGTGAAGTAAGACCTATGTTGCTGAGTAGGAAATAACTGCACTGTTTTCTCTCTGTCACACAATGGCAGTGAAATTGCAACTTCTGAACTGAAAGGAAAAGAAAAAAAGTTGGATGATCTTACAATCAGAAATTGCAGTACCAGCTCTCCAAGTGCTATGGAGGCCTCTGAAAATTCTGCCATTAGCCAAGTTTTGGTAGTAATGCACTCTGAACTGCTGCTGCCTACCATCTGCTTGTGCACCTTCAGGCGTGCCGGGCTTTCAAGATTTCGTTTATAATCATAAAAGGTGAAAACTTTCTGGTTTGTTACCTTAACAAAGCTGTGGTTGCCGAGTACCTTCTGTTTTCCATGAGCTGGCCTCAGGCTGCAGAGCACCGGCATCATGAGGCTCTCGGTGTAATCGTCAGAGACCCGTTGCATTTCTCAGTGTTTTGCTGCAACTGGAGGATTAGTCACTGCTGCTTTTTTTTGGAAATATCTTTTTCAGCACTGGAAAAACGTGATTTTGTATACTGAATAATTTCTCTGACTTCAGGCTGTGTTGTATGCCTCACTTTTATTGATCAGAGGGGAAGTTGAAGTCTTGAGTGTTTTTGATTAATGTACTTGGCATATAACAACATGTTTATTAGCCAGGAATAATGTGTGTACGTGTGTGTATATGTATATATATATATATAAAGAAAATGGTCTGAAAGGCCAAACAAATAATTGCACTTATCCCCATGGGCCCTTGTGTTCCAAGACATCAGGTTTTGGTTTCCCTCCAAATTTGAGAAGCCATAAAAAGTGGTTAGAAATCTGCATCACCTGCTGTTTATGTTGCATTTGCTCTGCATTCAGAGGTGGACATGTTGGTTTTGCCATAGTTCTGAGCTTCCAGGAGGTCTTGAATATTGCAGTAGAGATGTCCTGGTTTGGAGTAGCTAACATGGGAGTGGTATGTGGTGTTTCAGCTCATTCTGAGCTGTTCTGTGCTTCATCCCAGCGCTGCTGTGGGCTTCAGCGATGGGTGAAATTAACACTGTGGGTGCTGTACACATATAACTGTATTTACCTATTTCCACCTTCTTGGCTGATGAGGTTAGAAAAGAGGGAAGTTGCAGCCACAGTATTAAATCCTAGAATTTGAAGAGGTAGCAGGAGAGGAACTCTGACATTATTTATCAGCAAAGCAATGAAGGGTGGTATGGAAATCCATGAGAAGGAAGGACATGAAGCCCCAGAGTACCAGTTTTTACTGTCAGTGCCCCTGTTGGGCTCCTTTGCTGCTCTGGGCTTCAGTTGCTGACTTCTGCCGTTCTTGTCTTTTTACCTTGTGCTTCGCTGTTCCTTGTAGTGAAGTGCTCTTTGTGCACATTTAAAAATTTGCCCCTCAGTTGTGTTGCTTTGTTCTGCAATGCCAATTTGCTTTTCCTTTGCTTATTACCACTTCTGGTTTAATTTTAAATACAAGTTGGTGTTTTTTTAGAATGTGATTTCCTGTTTGTGAGAGGAACGATCCTGGATGTTTTCCATTCTACTTTTTTCTCTTTACTCTACCTGTAGGCAATCTGTTAAAACTAAGCAAGAAGGAAAGCATGTAGCAGGCTATTGCTGGGAACATGGAATGTGCCTGGAGGAAAGGATATGTGGACAAGATCAATTTTTTTTTTAACCAAAATACTGGTTTTTTTAAGGAATCAATAAAGTTGTTTTTCAATATACACTTAAAATCTCTAATTCTTAAAAGTGTAAGTGGTTTTGGATCTGAATGCTGCCTGAAGGAACACAGCATCCTACAGTCCAGGTTATAGGGCCTGTGCCTGCAGATAGGGACAAGGCAGCGTGTGTGGGGGGAAGCTGGGCCTGTGGAAAAAGAAAGTCCTATTTAATTATTTTGCCCTGCTGCTCCTGTGACGTCTGTGCAGGAAAAAACCCGTGATGCCAAATAATTTTGGAAGAACATATCAATGGATGCTTTCACAGCGGGTGTTAGGACTAGCAGGTGGTAGGACATTTTAATTTTGTTTATGAAGGCTCAAATTAATTCATAAGCACGTGCATACTCCCTTACATTTTTAAACAAATCTCTCTGTATGATCAAGCCCTCAGTTATTAAGTCTTTTGATTTGTGGCACTTCAAAAAGTAGCTTTGCAAATAATCTTGCAAATAAATCTAATGTAAACTTCGTGCTTGCCAGATTATTTGTTTTAGTTGGAAGCCTGTTGCAAGGTGCTTCCTGAAAATTTTCTAAGAAATGTAGGAAATTTGACTTGTAAATTTCAGCCTTATTTAAGATAAAGAAAAATTCTTCTTCCCAAAGGAGAAATAAGCATGCAGAGGGAAGTATGGTTCTATGAGATTCTCCAAAGTATGAGGAGAATGGGAATGAGCTTCAAGTTGAACCCTCAAGGATATGCACCTTCTTGGCATATAGTGGGGCAATAAAGGAAAACTCTCCATTTCTGTTTGAAGCTAAAAATCACTCCTCTGCTGGAGTTTGGTGATTCACTTGCTTTTTTTTTCTATTTCTTTTTCCCCCCATTGATTGTTTTTCTTTAATAATTATTTCTTAGGGTGAAAAATTTGGGCCCTTTGCAGGGGAGAAGCGAATGCCACAGGAGCTGGATGAGAACACAGACTGCAGGCTCATGTGGGAAGTGAGTAAAGTGACATCATCACACCTCGCAAAAAGTGTTCTCAGAATTAAGCTTTACTGGAACAAATCCTTTCTATTTTGTTTCATAGCTTAAAGATCCTGTAGTGAGATTTAGTACTTTTATATTAAGTTGCCTAGGTGGAGGAGGATTGACTTCTTTAAAACTAAAGAAAAAGGAAATGATAATTTCTAATCAGTGAAGTGTGAAGAAACAGCAAGCCAAATACAAATATAATAACACTGTGAAAACCCATTAAGACATGTGAAAATAATTGGAAACATTAAAATAATTTGAATTGAGAAGCAGATTGTAAGTTACAGAGATACTGATTTATGCTGACCAACATACTTCCTTCAGCTGTAATGTGAAACATTTCCTGGTGTTACACTTGTGTTGGGATTTGGCAAATTATAAAGCGAAGTTTTAAAATTTTAGCAGTTTTTAATGCAATGAGTAGATGTGAGATCTTCAGCAAAATAGAAGCCTGGTGCTGTGGGCACCTTTATATTTTTTTTACATGTATTAGGGAGGAACAGTAGTTTATACACTAGTTCTTGTAATTAGGTGCATAACCCATCCTAGTTCCTGTTGTACCTGTGGGTGCCTGAAGTAAAAATCCGAGTTTATCAATTGAGAAGACTGCACTAACTGAAGAACACCGGCAATAAAACATTTCCAACTTGTTAAAAATATCTTTTTTGTGCTGCCTCTGTTCTAAGTCTTTGTAATCTTTATATACTGCTATAGTTCTTTGACCAGAATTTCTTTATTCTTGTTCCTCAGCCAAGCAGTTTCTGTTGAATGCTCATTTAGTCCTGTTTTGCACTGAGGAGAAGATTCATTTCTGACTTTTCCACCTTTCTGTGGTTACAGGTGGAAGAAGGACTGTTATATTTATGTTGGGGGGCACTGTACAAAAAAAGCTTATGTTTGACATCTGGCTTAAAGCACTATCAGTGCATTTACCACGGAATACATGTTTATTTGAAAAAATCTCTGGCATTAACATCACTGAGAAGCTTATGAAGAGAGCAGGGTATTGATGCAGCCTTAGCAGAGAGCTGCAAATAGATTCCATACTCAAACTCAGTATAAATATCGTGAGTGGTGAAATATTCCTGGGTGAGTGCTAACTCCAGCCTGTGAAGCCGTGTTTTCTCTCTTTCCCTTTCTTTTGCCTATTTTAATCTAGAGGTGTGCCCAAAATGCACTTTCCCAGAGAAGAGGTGTGGACAATTTGTTCCCCTTTCCCTTTTGGGTTATGTACTCAGAGTAACCAATTTCTTCTTCTTTGTTCACGGCTGAAAACAGAGCAATACAATGTGCTTTTATTACAGATGTTTGCTGAGTACAGGACATGTTAATGTGCCCTGGCTCACTTGGCTCTTCCTGATATTTCTGCAGGTTGTTTTAAATCAATAAAATGCTTGTGCTAGAACAAGGTTTTCAGAAAAGACAGTGGGTGGATTACAGTAATGAGAAGGTCTTTAGTTTTGTTGGAAAGCTGGATGATTTTCCAGATTCCTCACTGGTGATGCTTAAATGAGATTTATCTGTTTCTGCATGACAGAAAAGGCAAATAGATGTATTTACTGGTGACACTAATGTGACCCCATTGACAGCAAATCAGAAAATGAGGTTTTTATGAGCTGTTTTAAAATCATTTCATAATATCTTACTGTAACCTAGTTTTGAGAGCCTTGAAGAGATTCCTGCATACCAAATTTTATGACTTCCTGAATGTTTTAACCCAAGTTGTTCATGTTTACTGAAGTTGATCTGAACGTGAGCTTTATAATGTAATTTAAATCATGCTGGGAGTAGTCTGAAGTTGAAAATTGAGACCAGGAATGTAGAAAGTAAGACTTGAACAGTCCAAGTAGATGGTTATTCCAGAGCCTGTGGGAGGCACACACAGAAACCGGCCAAGTTTGTGTGTAGTCAGCTGTACCAGAGATATTAAAAATAATTAATTTGAAGGCTATTGGAGGAAGGCACACTAAAGCCTGACTTCACAGTCTGATGGCAGTCAAAAAAAAAGTTTCAGAGAGAGCACCTTCAGAAAGAAGGCTCAAGTAGTAGAGGCTTTTTGTAAGTCAAGGAGAAAAATGGGAGTTAGCGCAACATTTCTTTCCTTGGCATGTGATGCCTGCGACCCAGGCTTCAATTTTATGGAATATTTTTCTGTGAGGAAGTTAGCCACATGCATTTCTAGTTGTGCAGAGTAGTGCTCTGTGATGTGGTCTGTTTTGATCAAGCCATTCCTTTTTCTCCGAGACCAGCTTTGTGAGTTGGCATCTTTAAGGCATCACGTTGAGACAGAATTGCATGCGTTATGTTTGCTTTTGGTCTTGGGGAAAACGTGGCACCCAGAAAATTTATTGAGCCCAGTGATTTTGTTCAGTAAAGTTCTGAAGATGTTATAGTTTCTCTTTAAATTAAATCTAGCAGAATGCCATTACTGTGCCTGTAACATGCATAGTTTTGAACAAATCAAAGGTTTATACTTGCTCATTCAACAGATTCCAGGGAAGTGGAAGATTCCAGCAGGTGGTAAGCTTCCTTGATCTTGCTGTTATCTTTGTAAAGAGCTACAGGCTGAAATGTTTTATTTATGAGTGGTTTGAAAGGAAAAAAAAAAAAACCCAAACAAACCTGCGGTAACCATTTTGTTAAGAGTGATAATAAAAAGCCAAGAAAATGTCCAAATGGCTTTGTTCTTGCTCGTTCTTTCTGTTAAGAAAACACCTCTGTGTTATCCCCCAGCTCTCTGAGTGTTGTGCTGGTGAAGGACACAGCTTGTTGTTGGTGATGAGTTGAGAGTTTTGTTCTTACTCTTAGCATCCCACTAACACCTTGATCAAATGCTTCTTTGTGTGTATTTGTTAGTAAACTTGGCATAACAGCTTTGGACGGTGTGTATTTGCTGGAAGAGCAAGGGCTTAAAGGCAAGCAGGAAATAATCTGCAGGTATTAAAAGTTCACAGATGTTTTTGCTCTGGAGGCTCAGATGTCCCTTCGTGAAGGGAAGATATCAGTTCATTTCTTTATATATATTCAGTTCCTTTCCTTCATTATCCCTAACCAAGAAAGGGGAATTCATTTCACTCCTATTGGATTGTGGCAAGCTTATACTTCTGGTGATGACTTTGGCAAATGTTGAAACAGGGAGGGCTGGAAAGATTTAGTCCTTCTTCAAATACTCTGACATACCATGAAGAAATGTTGGTCAGGGTTGGATGGAACATAATACACCATGTAATGCTGAATGTTACATATTTCAGGTTGGGTTTCTGTCTATCTGCCAGGATCATGTTTTCTTCATTGTTACATTAAAACCAAAGAGATCAGAAATCAGTCTTTAAATGGAAGCCAATGTTTGTGTTTATTTATATAAGAAAATGAAATGAATTTACAGTTCTACTGCTTAACTCCCATCACTTTTGCTGTGACAGTTGTTTTCAGTTAAATAAGCTTGCCTGAAAACTAGTGAAAGCGACAGAAAATCTGCTATTGGCTGCAGCCAGCTTCAGATCAGAGCTGTGGTGTTTAGGATTGAGGTATAAGAAGTCAAGCACATTAAGCTTGGTGTGTTTTGGTGGCTTTCTTCCTTGTTCTTTTTTTTCTTCCTTCTTTGATATCTTGCCTGTAAGATGTGCTTCTGGCATAGAAAGGCTCTTACAAGACATTAATTCAAGTTATGTTCATGATAAAATCTTAATTTGATTAATTCTGTGTTTGCTGTCAAGGTGAATATAATATTACAAATCTTTTCTGAACAATATGATCTTTGTTCTTCTGTATGAAGGAAGACTACCTTCCCAGTCATTGTTCCTCAAATACAGTTTACATTGGCAACTGTTTGGTTTTAATGTTTTTGGGTGAATCTTTGTTTAATTTTCAGAGATGCTTTTGTTTTTCTAGCTTCTTAAATGATCTTGCCTTTTACACAAGTCGTTGTGCACAATCTCAACTGCAAGTCTGTGTCCCAGATATTAAATTTTGCTAAATTATTCCCAACTGGGATAGATACAGGTCCAAAGTAGTTATTAATATTGTTATGATCAACTCAGTTATAACTTGTTTTGTTCACCTTTTTCCATGTTAAATGTATGACTTTGTATTAATTTTAGTGACTTTTGGAGCAGGCCAATTAATGATCTTTGGTTTTGGTGATGAGAAGGATCTACTGCTGGAAATAAGAGAGTGTAAACCTCCCATCTTCAGTTATGGGGTGTATTTAAGATGTTGGAAAGCACATGTTGCTAGGCTGAGGTGTTCATATTCCAGTCTGAACTTACTGTAGAAGATCCCACGCAGTTTGCTTAGGGAGATTTGGGTATCATTCCAGAGAAAGGGGAGTTCAGCCCTGCTCCTGAAAGCTCCACAGAATGTTTGCAGGAGTCTAGGAGGGAGCTTCCTGTACCCTTCAGTCCCTGGCAGGGTCAGGTAATGTCATGCACCAGAAGGAGCTTCATTACCATGAAAAACTGTTGCTGTGTGTTTTGGCTGAAGGAAAATGTCACACACTGTCTCTGTCACAGACTTCTTACTGAGTAAGCAAATCAGCAGTTGCTGCCTCAGGTTTCTTTTGCTGGAGTTATTTTAATGCTTTCTCCAGCAATGTTAAAATGGGAGTTCCTGCTCTGCAGTGAGCTCTGTAATGGTCTGAAAGATATATATGCAGAATTGCATCTAGCTGTTTTATGCTACAACAATAAAGATTATATTTTCAGCTAATCAAAAAGCAATGCAGAAACCAGTACTTCTCTCTACATGATTGTTTGATGAACATAGATTTTTCGATTTAGAAATGTTTAGAAAATGGTTTCCAGAAATCAGGCAGTGAGTTCACTGTCTTTAACAAAGGTAACCATCTGCTTACTTGCAATGAAGTTTTGGGGTTTTTTGTTCTTCTCTTGCTAGGTGTGCATGGTAGAGCATTTGCAATACACTTGTGAGGATTTTGAAGTAGCATAAGTGGCAAATTTGGATGTATTTTGCAAATGTGGGGCTAATTTCATTGCAGCATAAAAGGCTGGCAGATGGCAGTTGTGCCTGTTGCTGGTGGGCATTGCCACAGCTTAGGTGTTATTTAGGCCTGTGTAGGGTTTCATATGGGGAGCTTATACATTGACCAGGGACATGTTTTTTCCTGAACATTTCAGTGGTGATCTCGTGCTTGTTAATGTGGCCTCATTCAAATTGTCCTGACTGGCCTGGAGGTGAAACCTCTCACCCTGTGCTAACAGTGAATGTCAGGTGTTTGATCTTACTCTGAAGGCGTATGACTGAATTCCTTCAGTGACACATTTTGTGTTGATTCTCAAGAAGATAATTCTTGGGCACCTCAGTTTGAGGTACATAATTTGGGTATGTGTATGCATTTTAGGTATTGGTTTTAAGTGCTCGGTTAAGGATCCGCTGCCATGGTCCTCAAAGATCAGCTCATTTAGGAAACTCCCTGTTCACGCAAGCAGAAAAGGATTGGTTCATGTCACCAGTCTAGTCCATGCTAACTATGGTGTTTTTGCAATTTTTCTTGACTTTTCATGCCCACGTCTGTATATTAAATGCAGCATTATTTCTTTATGAGGTGAAAAAAGCAGTAGAAAATACAATAAATCCCTTTAAAACATTCTGTATTCCTTTATCGATAGCTTCCTTATGTGTTAAAGCTCTGTTTCGTGTTTGGCATCTCTTCATGGATTGGCAGAGACTCTGAAAGCATAACTGAGATGACTGTGTATCACTGAAGCAAATATAAATTATTCTTATATAATTGAAGAATCAAGTAAATAAAAAAAATTGATAAAAAGTTTGATAGTGTGATGTATAGTTTTTATAATAGGACCTGGATTCTTCTCATTCCAACTCAAAGTCTGATGGAAGCCTTTACAGGAGCTACATGGTGGGCTCCTGTAACTGGTGCTTTGGTAGCTAAATCACAAAGCCTCTGTGGAATAGGGTGGTAATTACAGTATCACAGAATGGTTTGGGTTGGAAGGCACCTTAAAGACCATCCAGCTCCAGCCCCCTGCCAGGGACAGGGATGCCACCCACTAGATCAGGTTGCTCAGGGCCCTATCCCATCTGGCCTTGAACACTCCCAGGGATGGGACATCCACAGCCTCTCTGGGAAACCATTGCAGTACTTACTGTCAGATAATACTGTTTCCAGATGCATTTCAATGTGTAAGTTTGACACTTTTCACTGTGGTTAATCCATTTGTTGGAAAGTAAGAGCTTTTTAAAGTTTGAGTGTTGGCACCTTTTCATGATGTGTCCTTTCTCCTTCAGAAGAGCAGTAATGAATCTTGAAGATTCTTATTTGTTTGTAGAGCTACAGTAATTCTCTTTTTTCTTAATCTGAGAACAACGTGCTGTCACCAGCTATTATTGTAATGGAATACAGTTTTTGTTTTTCTAATAATATCCTAAATGTTTAGGTAATTGAAGCAGTCATACTGAAGAAATATGATATTGCATTCTATTAGAAACAAATATAGCAAGAATGCAAGCAATTTAAATACAAAGCCACGAAGAAAATCTAATTTTGATCCTACATAGCCGAATTCCCTAGCTCTTAGGAAATACCTGCTTTGGATACTTCTTGTTGACAGATGGAAAGTAAAATCCATTCATTACATAAATAAATCACATAGAATAATAGTGTGGCTGTATGACCTTTTTGCATGGCTCTCTATTGTCTGGATCAGTGGAGACTCAAGTGATCTATTATTTTAAATGAAACAAACAGGGTTTTTTGGCAGTGACAGATGCATTTTTACAGCAGTGTGTCTTTGTGTTTTGAGGGGGAAGAATGACTTGGTTAATATAAAGGTTTTATTTCTATTGTCTTCATTTTTTCAATGTAAGCTGGGATTTTGTCACAAGTGTAGGAATTATATAAATTATATGGATCTGTAATGGTAGCCAAAAGGTCTATATACGGAGATGTATGTATCTTGTGTACACAATTCTTTTTTTAAAGTGTTGTTTTTCACTGAGTGGATGAAACCTTGACATACTTGTTTTTTTAATTTTAATTTTGCTTTGATTTTTTGGACTGTTTCAGGTCCGTGGGAGCAAAGGCGAGGTGCTCTATATCCTGGATGCCAGCAACCCACGCCATTCGAACTGGCTGCGCTTTGTCCATGAGGCTCCATCCCAGGAGCAGAAGAACCTGGCAGCCATCCAGGTAGATTTGGTGGATTCCTACCATTTGCTTCCTGTTACTGATTTACTAATTTGATCTCCTTGGCCTTCATTTCTTGCAATAAAATTGCAAGATCTGAGGAAAGTAGCAAAGTGCTTTTCTTTTTATGCCTTTCTTTTCAGAGGAGAGCTCTTGTGCTTAAGATAATACCACATATAAGAGTGGTAAGATGAAAGACCAAAGAGGTCCATAGGATCTGATGCAAGGTTTCAGGACTAATTATTTAGAGACCTGTGTGTGTTTCATGCCAGACTTGGGTATAGGCTTAGATGTATGTAAAGCAGAACCATGCATTTGCATTATTGTTGAATAAAATGAATGATATTATATAATATACATAACATATTATGTAATTTATTATGAAAGTGTGACAGGTTTGAAAGGAAGCACAGTGCTGAAAATATTTAAGTAGAAAACAGAAAATTGAACAATATCATTATCTGATAGGATGATCATGTAGTACTTGAGGATAAATTAATAAAAAAAAAAGATAATTTTCTTGTCTTTGCTGTTGATCTGAATTTATCCAGCTTATTTTTCATTTGTATAGTTGCCATTTGCAGCACTCTGTGGTAATGAGTTCCACTGCTTTAGTTATGTTGAAATATGCTTCTGTTTTTCTTCTAGAAACTTCATAATTTCACTTGATTCCCTAGTTCTGGTATAACAGTGAATAGTTACTTTATTTTTCTATGCCATTTTTGATTCTATGGAATTCTGTTATATCCTTTCACTCTTATTTGAAAGCTCTTCTCTCAAGATGAAGAGTCTTAGTGTGTTTGATCTGTCACTTTTGGAAGCATTCTGTGACTTTATAAAATACAACAGAGATAGGGGTACCTTTCCAGTTCCAACTATTGTTCTTTTGGAGATTACTAAAGAAATCATCTATCTGCTTTTTTTTTTAACAGTTGTTTCACAGTAAATTAGTTTCCACTCCCACATAAGTAAGAATTACATGACCGTGCTAATTATTTTTCTCAAAATATATACTTTACAAAATGTTGTTTTAAGCTAACTTAAGGTATTTGCTGATGTAATCCAAATTTGCAAATGATCAGGAAGAGGAGAATTATTTATCAGCATTTCTTAAAATGATTATTCTGCTTTTTCATCATGATATGACTTTTTTTTCCCCCCAAGGATTAGCCTGCAGGTCCCTGATGAAAGAATTATAGTTTATTTTGAGACCAGAGAAGAAAATTACGATTTTTCTATGCCAAGAAAACAAAAGTTAATTTTTGATTAATTTGTTGTCCTGCTTATGGTAGCAGATATGAGAGGCTCTCATACAGGAGGAGTGATTAGCACCTCATCAGTGCACAGTCAGTGTTAGCAAATGCAAAGTAAGGTTCACAAGAGGGAGCAGTGGGAACAATTAATGTTCATAATTATCTTTCTAGTAAATGACCTGATGGAATTCCTTAATCTAATATCCAGTGCATACCAGTGGGTTTCTTTATCAGGAAAGTGGTAGATGCAAATAAAAATCTGCTAAATTATCTCATAGGATTTTTTAGGACCTTAAAGCCTATCTTAATACAAAATATTTGGTTGGAAAAATATTCTAGCCTTCATTGGGAGCTATTGCTAAAAACTGCAGTATGATCTAAACACAGGAGAAAGGTCAGAATTGCTGTAGTAGTTGAGCCTTGTTGTTCTGTTTAGTCTCACATTCGTGTCTCAAAGGTTTTCTGCCTTGCCATGCAATATAACAACATAGGAATAGATCAGGAGAGAGATCTGGGGCTTCTGGATCTCCTTGGTGTGGTTCAGGTGCTGTGTTTTGGATGAGGGGTAACCTGAGTTCCTGGGCTGTGTGAGGGGTGTGTGTGTGAAATCATCTCCGCTCGTTTCCTGGATTGCAGTTTCTGCCCTCACAGACATTGCCTCTATTGGTTTTACCTCTGCCAAACTGGACATCCTGGAGCTGCAGGGAAAGACTGGGAAAGGCAGTGTGTTTGTTTGGAGAGGTAGCCAGGGAGAAGTGGCAGAACAGGGAGGCTGAGGAGCTGGCTTGCTGCCAGGGAATCAGATACAGAGGGAAGTCAGGTAACACTTTGTGAGCACAGAGGGAAAGTGTGTAAGGATTACGAAGGCTGGGTCAGAGCCAGCTGCTCAGGCTCCGAAGGATGCAAAAGCCCTACACTTCCTCAGGTAATACAATGTGTTGCTTCCTCCTCTTGTGTTTTAAACTTTCAGGAGTGATGACATAAGTGCTTTGTGCTTTTGGATGAAAGTGGGATGGGCTGTCAGTGATCCTGTGTTCCCTCTTACAAAACAGAGATGAAGGTGTGTAACTATGGAAAAGCCACGAGTCTGCATTGAAGAGGTGCCTTTGGTGGACCTAAAAGGAGTGTTAGCAAGGGCTGTTGGAACTGGAAAACAGTATTTGCTGGGCAGGTCTGTGTGGCTTATTGTGTAAAAGATGACAGTGAAAGTAGAGGTGAGAAAAATATAATTGAATAATAAACCAGGAATAACATGCAGGTAGGTTGTGGTGCCACTATGATGAGCACTTGGAGTTTTCTCCTAAGGACCACTGTGGTCTGCTGCAGAGGAGTGTTAGGAAAACAGCCAGCATGCTCTAAGCACATGGGCAGGTGGAATGGCTGCAGATGGGTTCTTAGAAACAGGAGGGTTATTAGAATAATTTAAAAGGCTGGTTACTGTGTTTACTGTGTCTGCATGCACACAGATTAATGTGATTCATGCAGGTGCTGCTGGTGGAGGGAGAGATGTAAATTCTTTTGTGGTTTCTGGAGAGCTTCTATTACTTTCACTCAAAATGCTGCCTTGAGGAGCTACTACAGCACGTGGAAATATCTTGATTAATTAGTGCTCTGAATACCTGGCTATTAGCACTTGTTTAGCTGGAAAAACCAAACAAATTAACCTTGCAGGAGACATGAGTTTTTAGATTGGGCTGGCATCAAAGCTAATGTCTTTCCAATGCAAATGCAACCCAGAGCACTCAAGCTTTGACTGTTCCTAGTACTTGGGGCTTTATTTTTGCCTAGGATACATGTCTTCTTCTTTTTTTCTTTTTAACTTTCAAATTTTAAAAATCCTTTATTTTTGTATTCTTTTCATTATTATTTTTGGTTGTCCAGTGATAGAGATGAGGTTGTCTCACTTCTAAAGTAAGGTTGTCCTAAACAATGATGTATTGGAGAGTTACCAGTGGTTTTGTCTGTGTGGAAACTGAGTGTAGAAAGACCTTTTACTTTTCCTCATGCCAAGAGGGTTTGTTTTGACTTCAGACTGTACTAAATTAAAGATTTCTGCAACTTGACAGAGACATATGAAAACCAGCAACTTGTAGATGTGTGCAGAGGTTCAGTTGGCATGCTGATAGATATCTGCACTGCAGAATAGATCTTGAGAAAAAAAATCATATATTTTTTTGTTTTCCAATGCTGCTGTTGAGATAAGGACAGAAAAGTGGTGCATCCTTGAAAGCAGCAACTCTATCAAGTCTACTGAATTAAGTAGGTTTCACTCTTGTGTGACAGTATCTTGTGTAAAATATAACAGACCTTCTACAGCTCGAGGAATGCTACATCCCCGTTGACAGTTTAAGTTAATCTCACTGTATTACAAAAATTAAAAATCATTATCTTGTCCTTGCTCAAGGAAGCTTGTTACAAAATATATGGCTAGATGCAGGGTAAAGAAGCTTCAGTTAACTTTTCTGGGTATTAATCAGATAAGGTTTAAGATTTATGATTGCACTCGGGAGTCTCCATTGCATAAAAATGAGTCTCCTTCTGTGCTTTTGGGTGGTACCTAAAGCAGTTTGTTCACATATAGAAAGAAGAAAGGTATCTCTGAATATCAGTTTAGGGGACAGATGCACAGATGTCTCCACACTCTCTGCCATGTCAGCCTTGGTAACTTTAATTAAATATTGTCAAAGCTCAAAGTTGTTAGCTTATGGAGGTATTTGGAAGCTTATCCAGGCATTATCAAGAAGCTTTTGGAGCTTGTTATTATGTGGTTTGTCCTGTCATACAGAATGGGGGCTGGATACTTTGGCCTTCTGTGGATCTACACTGATTTAAACCAGCAGAGGGTTTAAAAAGTTATAATGCTTTTTCCAGATATGCCTGCTAATTTGATAGTGAAGCTAAGTGACCAGGAGTGAAAGCCTGTCAGAGAAGGCTGGGAATCTTAAGGAGAGAGAGAGAGAAAATAACACTATGTAAACATGCTGCTGAAAGCTGTGTTAGATTCCTGCAGACAGCTGGGAAGAGAGATAAAGCTGTGTTGGTTATCTAAATTTTGCTGTTTTTCTAATACTCAAATATTTCATTTTCAAACTCTGAAGTTCTTGTCAAGTAGAGTGTGGCAGGAGAGGACTTCAATGCTACCTCCATCTTGGTCTGAACTGCAGGGAATAGTGGAGAAGCCTTACAGGTGAGGCAGGGGAATATTTCCAAAATAGCAGAACACAAATGCATTCTCTCCATGCAGCCACACTGGCAAAGAAGTCTTAGCAAGGCTGTTGTAGCATTGTGCTCCCTGAGGAATGGAGCCAACCCTTCCATGGTTGAGGGATGTTATTAGTTTAGGGTCTTGCACTTGTGTCTAGATTTTTGTTTTTCTGACATAATTATTTATTGCCTCTACTTTCTGTTTGCAACAGGAAGGGGAAAATATTTTCTATCTGGCTGTGGAAGATATTGAAACAGACACAGAACTTCTGATTGGGTACTTGGACAGTGACATGGAAGAAGAGGAGGAGGAGGAGGAGGAAGAAGCAACTGTTATTCGGGAAGTTGAAGACAGTGGCAGCAATAAAGAAGTGCAGCCAGCTGGTGAAAAAATTGCAGGTGAGCAGTGTGTAAAATATAGGATCACTGGAGAACTTAAAAGTGATAATGAAGAAAGAGCACTGTTTTGGACTGGGGAACTGGAAGGTCCATGGGGTTTAATCTGAGTTCTTGCATTATTTTTGTCTCTGTATTTGGGTTTGAGTTGAGCTGCTTTGCCTAATAAGGAGCAGCCAGTCCTATGAGTTACTGAGTGAAGGAGTGAGCCTGCATTTCTTAAGTAGTAACCATTAATTTTTGAACTAAAGACAGAGGTTGTTTCACCTGACACACAGGCTTATGAATGCTGAGCTTTTGCTCTAAGAGGGGTAAGTTTCCTTCTTACTTAGGTGGGAGAGACACAAACCTTTTCATAAAGCTATTCAGCCACTCCTAAGGTAAGATGTCTAGGAAAAAGGCAGGTGAGCTGAGCTGTCTGGGGAATTCTCAGCATCTTTATCAAAGAGAAAGATGAATTTATGAGTGACTAATTGAGTTGAGGTTCTCATTGAGTTGAATGAGTAATTTGGACCAATATTCTAAGTTACAGCCATCTTAATACTTTCCATCCATTTTCAGTAATGCTGATGGTAATCCATTTAAGACAGGCTGTCTATAATCCCTTCAGAGACCTTGTTTTTTGTGAGTTTCATGCCACCATTTTGCATAATCTGTTTCTGGCAGAGAGTCTCTCTTAATGTAACCAAAAAACCTGGGACCTATTCCTTTACATTGGTTTTGCCTCCAATCCTGCAGATCCCCTCACCTGTAAACAGGACCATGCATGCCCAAACTGTGAATCCAGTTTTGCCAGCCAGGAGATCCTAGCTGAGCATCTACAGACTTTGCACCAAAAACCCAGTGAGGAAAAGGAATTTAGGTGCCGAAATTGTGGAAAGAAATTCCCTGTTAAACAAGCTCTACAAAGACAGTGAGTAGAAACAGGAGTGGTTTTTTCAGGGATCACTTAAATTGATTTCTTTCAACAATTTATTTCTCTTGACCTAATGACAATCTAAGCTTTAATTTTTATGCATCTGTCTTTATAACCTGAGCCTTTGCTTTGGTCTTTTCATATGTTAATTTCTCATATTTGTTATTGACTTGGGTGGAAATTGCAAAAATGCTGCTGAATTTTGATGTGTGAAAGTCATATGCTGTAGACCAGATCAGAGCAGCAGATTGGTACAGCAGTATTGGTCTCCATCAGTGAAATATTTAGCAATAAGGTGTAATTTTCAACTTGTGGATATTGGTTCCCTAATATAAAAATATTTAGGGAATGTTTTTCCCTAAATATTACTTCTCTAAAGTAATATTTAGGAGAGGGGAAAAAAAAACCCCAGAAAACCATTGCTTCATATTTGCTTAATTAAATATTTGAGTGATGGAAAAACAAAATAGAAATATGAAAGATGTGAGATTTAAGAACACATCTTTATTATCCTTGAGAGTATAAATATGCAGTTTTGTTACTAAAATCATATATCTTAGATTTATGCTTCTGTGCAGAAATGTAGCTGTTTTTCTTTTATTGTTTATATACATATTTTCTTACAATTAGATACATATATTTTTATTATCTACATTACAGATTGTTCACTTATTTTTTGTAAAGCTATATATGTAGTTTTTAGCTACTGCAAGCCTGTGCAAGTTGTAGAATGTTGCCCTTAATTTGTTTTTTCCTTTATTTGTCTCTTAGTGTCCTTCAGTGCACAGAGAATATCAGCCCAGGAGACTCCTCTAGAAGTTTCCAGTGCTCTGTTTGCAATACTCCCTTCAGCTCGGAATCGAGGTTTTGTGTCCGAGTTACAGGACTGCTGTCATGTCCTTGCTGGCCTCCCTTTGCATGTTAGCTTTCCAAAAGCTTGGTAGTGTTTGGGAATCCTAACAGGGCAAGGACTCAAATGCTTTCATTCCTCTCTGCTGTAAGTAATGCATGAGGTGGCCTTGGAACTCTGCAGTGCAGCATGTTCAGCTCTGAGTACTTGCTACAGCTCTGGTTTCTGGAGACACTGCCTGATGTGAGGCCTTTTTTTCTGGATTTGTTATCCCGTGTAGTTATGAGCAGCACAAGGAGGCGTGCAGAGGGGATGCCAGGTTCATATGCAAGGCAGATAGCTGTGGGAAGAGGTTCAAGAGCAAGGATGCCCTGAAAAAACACAAAGAAAATGTTCACAGTGGTAAGAAAGAGTTTAATGTTTCTTCAAGAAAAAAACCGCTCTGACATGTTCCTAGCATTAGATTTGCAAACAGAGTAAACATTGTCTTTGGTTTCTTTTTTAATGGATTCATTTGTATCAAATAGAAAATGGGGAAGTAACTAATTGCAAGAGTAACTATTCCTCCTCCCCCAGGGAGAAATTACTGTAAGCCAGATGAATCATTAGTCTCCTGCAGAAAATGTAATAGGAATCTTGAGAAGTTTAAACTAGGCAAAGAGTAGATGAAGCAAAATGTTTCAGTAGTGAGGAAAATTGGCACAAACTGCTACAGGAAATGGTGAGTTTCTGATTTTTTGGGTATTTTCAGGACACAATAGGATGTCTTTTTTTTGCCTAATCAAATTATTAGGCTTGATAAGGGTTGCATAAAATCCTATAGCATCTGTTGTGGAGGAAGCCAGACCAGACCATCCACTGATCCTCTTAGGCCCTTGTGTTTTCATATTTATGTGCTGTGAATAGTTTTCACTCAAACTTCACTCTCTTCTCATGAAAGAGCAAAATACTGCTTTCAGTATTTGGTGTCCCCTCCACATGCCAGTGGAATATCTTTATGTGTGGGGACAGCAGAATTCCATAGTGCACAGAAAACAGTCTTCTGTTGATGGTGACAGCACTGAGATGCTTTCTAAGATTTGCAGACTCTTTCTGCTGCCAAATTCTTGCAGTGTAGAGAAACCCTTCTGTAATTATTCTTAGAAAATATTATCTCCTTTTTTTTGTATCAGTAAGGATATTTTTCATCCATGAGGACTGTTATGTTTAGGCTTAGCTTTTGTCAGTTATGCAGTGGTATGTGAATTCTGCATTGAAGGACTAAGTGTATTCCTGTGTTTTTTGTCTGTTTCTCTATATAAATACTTGTCATAAGTTTTATAAGTTTTTACTTTTATAATCTTTCTGCTGTTCAATGCAGTATGAATGTCTTTTACCTAAGCTAGGAGCTACCCTGCATCTTATAAACAAAGAACTAGGTTTATGGTGGCTTTGTCTTGTAGTAAAATAGCTTTGTGGGTTACTAAAATGGATCTCTCCAGGTTAGTAATAGATAAACTCAATTAAGTGGTCTGTGACTTCCTAAAGCAGCTGTGAGAAGGGAAGGAAAATATGTCTGGTAGCTGACCTATAGCTTGTTTTGTAATTTGTATTTTAGACAAGATTTGAATTAATGATCTGGTGTTAATACAATTTCCCTGTTTTGTTCAGTTAAAGACCATTAATGATATATTATTTTATGTAGTAGGGTGCTTAATACTTTCTAAACAAATAAAAATGGGAAATGGTGGTTTTGACTTAAGTTTGAGATTTTTTTTGTCATTTCTACATTAACTCATGTATTGATTCCTGGATGAAATGAACTGTTCAGTTGCCAAGTGAACTGTTCTCAGTTGTGAATTGTGCTCTTCATGTGGGATTGGTGGTGTATGATAACATCTATTTGAAGAGTTTTCTTCGTTATTGTTCTGGTTTTCTTAATTTACATTCCACCAGCGACTGGTTTGTTGGACACCCACAGAGAACTCCTGATAGGGAGCACTTTGAAGATGGGATACCAATGTAAAAATCTTCTGTCAGTCAAATGACCTGTGAAAAGTCACAGGCTCAGTAGAAATATTTAGGTTCTTTCTTAGCACTTCCTCTTTAAGATGTTGGTGGTATTTTGTTTCTGTTTCAGGAAATTCTAGGAAGAAGCTGATGTGTTCAGTGTGCAATAAGAAATGTTCCTCAGCAGCAAATCTCCAGGAGCATCGAAAGGTCAGTGAGATGAAGGCTGACTCACAGCAGGCACTGACTTCCCTGAGCTGTGAGGCTTTGCTGCTCAGGTCACTTGAAAGCTGCTGTAGTGCAAGCCTTTGGGTGATCTCTTTCATGCTTATAAAGCCAACCTGGTTTAGTGTGGGTATTTATTTTTGCAATCACTCTTGCTCAAGCCAAATATCTCCCTAAAGTTTTCATGCAAATACAAAGATGTTTGTGCACTCCACCATTAAGTCAGAGTTGCCTGCTGTTCTTCAGCATTCTTAAACACTAAGCTAAATCTAAAGTGTGTTATGTAATCATAGCATACATACAGACAATAAAATAGGTTCATGAGCCTTCAGTTTTTGTACAAAACACAAGAATTTTCTTACTGCTTTTTGACATACCACTTAGGGGAGTTACTTCTGTTGTAGTTATGCAGTAGTAAAAAAAATTCTTCCTCAACCCCATATTTTAATGACTTTTTGTTTATGCACATAATCTTTTATAACCAGAACAGGAGGGGTTAACTATTGGAAAAACATCTATTGGAAATAAAGGTGTTCGTGTAGAAATACAGATGGACCATGAATATGAGATTCTGAATCCATTATACCCAAAGGAAGTCCCTGCAAGGTTAATTTGATAAATCATTAAAACCCAAGGGAATCTGTTTTTGCAAAAAACTACATTGTACTGTTTATCAGATTAACTGTAAGTCTGTAATAATGCCCTGGTTATAACCTGAATCCATTGAGGATATAAATGATATCAATTAAAATATATTGTTGCAAAGGGAATGGTGGGGCCCCTACTTTTGTATTTATTTTCTCCTTGCTTGTGTTAGTATGCCCTGCATTTCTTGTCTAATAAGCTATACTTTGTTATCATGATGTGCCTTGCCACGTGTTATTACAAAGTTTACACATTGGCACAGGTTTTACACATCAGGCCTTGAAAATGAAAAATATCCTGGTTAGCGTGTCCATTTTCTGAAATGTTTTGTTTCAGTGATTGTAATTCTGGGGAGACATTGTGACACACTAACAAGCTTTTCACATATGATTGATCACATCGGTTGAGCTTAAGAATCACCTTGAAGATTTTGTGCATAAAACTTTGTTTATTCTTCTTGATTGGCTTTTTTTTAAAATATCCAGAAAATGGGTATTCCAGATTTATACACTTTATCAGATAGTGAAGGAGATTGCACATAGTAGTACTCATGCTGTTTGTTTGCTATAATTAATTTCCTTTTTTTAGGAAGTGGGGCAGGATCATCAGCATTGCCAAAAGTATTTCTACAGGCAATAAAACCAGTAAGAAAATAATAGGTAAAACCAGGAGAAAAAGATGAACTATTTCCCCCACCCATTTCAATGTAAAGAAATAAAAGTAGAGAATAAAAAGGTAAAGTATAACAGAAAACAAGCCCAAACAACAGCAAGAGAGAAGTCTGACAAACATAGACAAAGGAGGTAAAGAGGTTGGCTCTAGGGACATAGACATATATTTACTTTCTGAAGATAGGAGCATTCACATCTGTAGCTTTCATGTCATCTTAGATTTAAACTCAGTTTTAGCTTTGTGTGTCTTGTGCACTGCTTGTGCTTTAACTGTCTAAGCCCTTCCCTAGCCATGCACAATTCAACCTTGTTGTCATCATCCAGACTGCTGATTTTACCATGCTAATTTTTGGTGGCACACCTTGGTTGTTTTGGTTTTTTGTTTTTTTTTACTTTATCTCTGTAAATTCGAGGAAATGTAGGGCTGTGTATATCCAGCAGTTCCCTTTTGTTCTATCCTCCAGCTGTCACGTTGCTACCTTGTATGTTATATTTTTAGGAGTCCATGATTTGGGCTGCTAAGTGGCACAATAACATAACATAAAAAATTTAAATTCCTAGCAGTACAACTCAAGAAATGCTGTACAGGAGCCCACAGAAGACTTTGTTGTAGAATGAAAAAGTTTGTTGCAAGATTTCCTTTCTGCAAGTTTGTGATGTCTCATAGTAGAACCAATAAAACACCATCTGAACTGGATTCTGATACTGAGTTTTGAAGTTTGAGTAAAATGCCAAGTTCAATCACTCAACAGCGATAATAATGAGGAGGAAAGTGAGGGGACTGTTACTCTTCATTGGTGCAGATTCCTGCTAAATGATTCCTTTCAATATAAGGATCTTGGTTTGGATTTGAATTGTTCACAGGAACTTAAATTTCAAAGTGAGCAGGTACACGTGAGTAGCACAGGCTGCCAGGCCTCTCCACTGATGCTCCACTGTTTTGTAGTGGAGAGGGAAAAACATTCAAACAAATCCTAGGGTTGCTGGTGTCCCAGTCATCATTGATAGTGCTGCACTTGCAGTGTTTGTAGGTAGCCTGGGGGAGTCTTTCTCTTCCTGGCTGTACAGCTGTGGGCTGAGCTTCTGACTCTTTCTGTAAGCATGTGTATTCATGGTAAAGCAGCTCATTCTTTTAAGAAAGAAGATTAAGGACACCTTTGAGTGCAGGGTAGAAAGGCTTTTTTGACTTTGGAAGTGTTTGTGGGTCACTGGTAGGACTGGTTTGTGATGGTGCCTTTTTGTATTTCTCGGGACATTTCTTACAAGAACCTGTACAGTTCTATTAAGGTGTAGTTCTGTCTGCTGGAGACAAGGGACCAAACCAAGGTAGATCCTTCTTTAGTCAGAGTTTGAGAGTCTGTATGAAAAACCCTTGAGTCTTCCTGAACTTTTTAAACTTTGTAGAGCTGGGCTTCCTGCAAAATTGTTGTGAGTAGAGTCACACTTAAACAGCCTCTCTGCTTCCCAACCCCTGACCCCCTTTTTTTACTCGCCAGTTCCAAGCATCTCTTTTGGGTTAATTTCTGACCTTTTTGTTTAACACTGAACTGTTGTTCAGTGTTTTGTTCTACTAGGCAATCTTTTTTTTTCTATTTACCAGCAGTTGCTCTCAACTGACTCGTATTTTTCCAGCATTTAGTCATAGATGCTGTTATGTACTGTGATGTTGAAAAGATTGAATTTGTAGTTTGAGACAATGCTGCCCCTCCACTGTTTGGCCTCTAAAAGCTTTAAAAGAAACAATCCTGCAAGAGTGTGATAGTGCTTGTTTTTTAAAATTCTGACAGAAGCTATAAAGTGGTTTCTCTGTTACTTTTATGTGTGTCTTCTTGACTAGAAGAAAATGTCCTGACAAGTTGTTCTGCATTTGGTTTTATGAAGCTTTCCTATAAGGACAGGTTATAAAAACTTGCAGTATAGTTGTAATGATAATTTTTTGTTGGCAGTTATGCATTTTTATTTTTTGGGAGATGATGTTTTTCAGCAAGGGACAAGCAAGGAGGAATCATAGAATATTCATGAGTAGTAATATAGTTACTGGCTAATAAATAGTTACATTCTGTTAGAGAATTTCTGTCTTTGTAAGAGGCATGATCTTGTTTTAGACACACATTTAATCATCATAAAACACTGATTTTTCAGATCCATGAGATCTTTGAGTGTCAGGAATGTGACAAGAAATTCATTTCGGCGAACCAGCTGAAACGCCATATGATAACTCATTCAGGTAATGTACAGAAATGACACAGATCTCTATGTCAGATGTATCTATGTTGAGTTCTACTTGAATTAGTTTCTTATGGAAGACTTGATGAAATCTGTATTGCCCTGAGCTGGGCAAGCCAATCTCAGGTTTCAAGGAAACTGTCTAATGCAGCCTTTCCAAGCCTTCCAGAATTCCAGGTCGAAGTGGTGTAGTCTTCTTCCTACCGCTGTTTTGTCAAGCTGTTTTGTCGTGCTAGCTGGGGTAGATGAGATCAGTCAGCTGGGGTGGGGCAGAAGGTAGCTACGTGGCTTAGAGAGGAGGTAGAAAAGCAGTGGTTGATGTTTTATGCTGAGGAGAAGAGGCTGGGAGCTGGGTGTGCTGTCAGTGACCAGTGATACATGTTGAGTGTTTTTCCTGTTTATCTGTGTATGTGTCAGTGGGCTCGTAGCTTCTGGTCAAAGGAGAGCAGCTCATGGGCCTCCCCATCCACAGACCACCCACAAAGGTTCCCTTGTGCCAGCACAAGGCCCCTGTGAGCAGAGAGTGTCCCATCTCTAGGTTTGGCAGTGTGGCACGAGTTGGCTCTGCCAGGATTTCTGGTCGCTGAAATCCAGCACTTTCTGTGTCCTTCTCCAGTGATTAGAAACATCAAGCAACACAATGGAAACATAAACATTTTTCTGTCAAATGCATTAGCATTTAAACAAATACAGGTTTTTACAGCTGCACAGGCTTACAGTTGAACTATTTTCTTGGTATCAGTCCACAGCAAAAGCTCATTTCTTGTAACATAATCTGTATCTCAGAGGCTCCTGGCTTGCTTTTGACACTTTTGAAAGAGCATTAGTGCAGCTAAGTTGCAGTCACCAGTTGAAGCATAAAGGCTTTTTGCATAGGAACTTTTGGGTTTGGAAGCTAATATGTATATTGTTAATTAAGTTTTAAAACATTTAAACTGTCATGCCCTCTTTCACATTTGTAATCTGGAAACACAGTTTTCCTCTTTGAAGTAATTCTCTTTTGATTTAAGCTAATTAATCAGAGTTTAGTTTTAGCAATGAGTATTGCAAAGAATGTGCCAATTTCTTGAGATACACCATGGCTCTTCTTTTGTGAAGTGACTTAACTGTCTAACATAAAGGGCATTAGATGTCTTTCTAATTGGTTTAATCTTAATTGGGTTGACTTAATTGCAGAAATCTCTCTGAGGAGATGACTGTCTCTGCCTTTCATCTTCTCCCCCTGTATAAACAGGAGATTAAATGTCCCCCACTCATTTTCTGCAGAAAAACGCCCCTACACCTGCGAGGTTTGCAATAAGTCCTTCAAACGACTTGATCAAGTGACTGCACACAAAATAATACACAGTGAAGATAAACCTTATAAATGCAAGCTTTGTGGAAAGGGATTTGCCCACAGAAATGTTTACAAGAATCACAAGAAGGTAAAGCACTCTGCTGTTGTTGTTTACAGGTCTGCCAGCCTCAGATTTGCAGATTTTTTTTTTTTTTCTTTTAAGTGGTTCATCATTAAGCTCTGCCATGCTTATAAACATGGGATTAAAGTATTGGAGAATGTAGTTTTAGTGTTCTTTGTTATATCCAAGATCTCAAAAGGCTGAATCAATTCTAGTAAACAAAAAAGTTAAATAAGCAGAAGTAAAGCACAGTTGCTTGGATAAAAGCATCAAATAAATCCCATTTTGAATTTTTTCTTTTGTTTTTTCCTTTGTTTCGGTGGTGGTTTTTTGGTTTTGATTTTTTTTTTCATTGTTGGACTTAGCAGCAGATGCTTTCAAACTACACTAAATTTGAACTTGGTGCAGTGTTCACATATTAAAACAACATCAGAAGAAACATTACCTGAAAAATAAGCTCACAAAGGGATGTTCTGCCTGTGTTGTTTGAAGCTCAAATCTGCTTGGCCTAATTTCTGTAATGCCTGTCATTAGTTTTAACCTGGGCTTACATTTCTAATGGCAAGGCTGTATCCAGGACTGCTGTTTCAGAATTACAAGACTGTAAAATAAAAAGAAAAAAACCCCCAACCCTGATATAGCCATACCTCCAAATCTTTCGCAGTGTGGCTCATGTTATATTCCATCTGGGAATTTGGCACAGGATCTTTGCACCATCTCTTGCACTTGCAGCCATAAATCATGTAAGGGCAATAATAATGCCTCTCACAGGATGAAATGGTGATGACTGTCTAAAACAAGAAAGTATGCAGCAGCCTGCTGAAGGACAAGATTAACTCCCATACATTATGTTATATGTTTTAGACTTACAGGAAATTGGACAGAACCTTGTAGATTGGATATATTCTAAGAAAAAGGTATAAAATATTATTTAGAAAGATACCTCTGTATTTTAAATTAATACTTTTTACATGATGCTTTATGTTAACTTCCCACTGATGAGTGGTAGGGAGTTTGGGATGAAAATGGACTTCAGGATTAAAGATCAAGGAGTAAACACTTTGACCTAATTCTGTGTTTAAAGCAGCAGCACCACTAGCATAAGCAAGGATTAGGGACTCCATGTAATGGGAAAAATATTAAAATTTAGACAGCTCTAGTGGGTACCTAATTTTGACAGAATTCCTTAAAGCATGTTGGAATGCTGGTTTCCTGGACCTGTTTGCACCTAGTACTGGCTGTAAATCAACTCTGCTCTATATTGAGAGAAACTTATTCCTGTGTTTGCATAAAGATTACCCAAATAGCTCTGACTGTTCACCCATCCACACATAGGTCTTTAAATTCACTTGCTGAGTGAGGAGGTGAGCAGGGGAGAGAGGAGACTGACGTGGATGGCCTGATTTGCTTTTGTAGACACACCTCTCTCCACTAAGGAAACAACAGGAGAGGCAGCAGAGGGGAGTGTGGGTGTGTGCACAAAAGCCAGTTGTACCATACAACTCAAGGATATGGTGGTTTGGAATGCCAAAATAATTTCAGTGCCATGATTTTGGGAAGGCTATGCCTAGGGAGACAGGACAGTGGCTGTCTTCCTTGTTCACAGGAATGCTGATCCAGGAACAGTGTAAATGTAAAACTTTGTTATGTATTATACCTCTATGTATTTCTTCAGCTTGGGTTTTTAATGATTTTTAGATGTGTGTTTCCTGTAAGATGTCCTTCTAGGTTTATTTTCTTTTGGAGGAAGAGAGTTGAACTCTAAATAATTTTAGGGTGCTTTTCTGAGTTTCAGGATCAGGTTACTGAGATAGAGCAGGGAGCATGGATACCTGCAGTAGGAATGATGGGTATAGGAGTTAAAACCACTTAAATCAACAGTATTTAACAGAAAACATGCCTTTAAGTTTGATAGCAACACGCTTAAAAAACCTTTGGATTTTACAGCAGGCTTTTTGTATATAAAAGAGTACAGCTACACTTTGTACCTTTGAATTCTTAGTTTGTGTTTTAGATGGAAACTTGTTCCTTTTGTTTCTGTAATTTGTATTGGGGGTTTTTTAACTGGATTTCATATTGGAAGTCTCGGAATTAAAATGGCTCCCACAACATGTGTTTTTAAACTTCTTTCAGATGTGGGTGTCTGTTGGGTCATATCAAAAGTGCAGGAGGAGATTAGTTCCTCACATTTCACAGGATTTCACTGGGAGATAGAGTGGAGTTGCCAAGAGCATATCTGCTTTGTTCAGTGAAGCAGTGGGATGTGAACCTTAACTTAGCACTTATGTTCTTAGAGCTGCACATCTGAGGCAGGAGCTGTGGTACCTCTGATGTGCTGCTCCTGCAAACAGGTGCTGCACTGCTCTGTGTAGGTGTATGTGCAAGCTGGCTTTGCCACTTGATTGGCTGTGTCAAGGCTGGGAGGTGTTTTGGGATGTGGAACCAGCTCTGATGTCCTCAGTGAGAGCTCAGGCTGTGACTAAATGATCATATGAATACAGTTCCATTTCTGTGACAAGGCAAGAGAACAGTATCTGAAGTGTAGCAAAAGGGATTGTCGTACAGATAAAAGTAGTCACCTTTCATCCAGCTTTGACTGGATGAGGGTACATGTTCTGAGCCATGTAATGCAGCCTGCCTCCATACAGGAGATGTTTGTGCTCCATCTGCTCCTTTGTTGCTATATACAGAGGATGAGTTCAGATAACAAAGTATGAGGACATGACAGCAGAAATGGGTCATCAGACTCAGGATTTTAAAGGGTTTATGGCTAATCCAGGGTTGTTTGGTCCTGGGGAGCGTAATGATTTGAAACAACTGTATTCCATCAGTTTATCTGTTGGGAGTAAGTAGCCTTGGGCTGGGCTTAAGCCTCCACAGATGCTGTGGTAGTAATGGCTGCCTTGAAATGCTCCATAAGAGCCCATCCTCAGTTGCTGGAATGATTTATGTACCCTTGCATGTGGGTATGCCTAGTTAGGTGATTTTCTTAGTAGTGAGGTTAAGATGTGCAGATGAATCTGTGCATTTTGATCAAAAGATGAGGAGAGCTATAGAGGAGATGCTAAGGAGGAGTTCTGTATAAATCACTGTGCTCTTCAGAACTGTCACTCACGTGGTGAGTGTTCCAAACCAGGGCATTTTTGAAATAAGCAGCATGAATTTTGCGCTCGTGAAAGGTGCCAGATTGACAGCCCTGGAGACTGAACCCTTCTATTTATCCACAGAACAGGTACAGCACAGGCAGCAGCACTGCGAGCTTCCCCCCAGTGTCTCGTCAATGTGTCCCAATCCTGTTCTGGAGGAACCCCCTGTTGAGGTGAGAAGGCAGTTCAGTCTCTTCATGTCCTGTCAATCCTTGGCCTCACTGCCAGGGGGGCTGAGCAGGGTGTCAGCTAATGCCAGCTGTGATGGGAACCTGCAGAGTCTGGGCTCGAATATGCAGCAGATTTCAAGGAACATGAGAGATATTTCACACCTGTGATGGTCCTCCAACAGCCTTTTTGCTTTCAGTGACACAGGCTGAGGTCAAGTAATTGATTTTGAACTCAAGGCCTCCCTATACCATTGCAATACACTCAGGTTTTGGTGCTGTGTGTATGTGAGAGGACATTGGTGTTAAAATCAAACTGGGTTCAAGGTCCTCAGCCAACCTCTCCATAATCATGCTGTCTCCCCACAGCCCCCTTTTTTCCCCATAGTTGAAGGGGTAGAATAACAGTTGTGTGGATTCTGGATAGCAGAAATAGATTATGTAAATATGTACTATGCTCATACTTGCCTTTAGTTTACCAAATTAACTAATATACCTAATTTTCTGCATATTATAAAATGCTTACTACCCATCCCCTTTTCCTCTGGGCTCTCCAGCTTCTAATAAGGTTCTTGTAAACTAAAAAAGTATTGGAATGGTGATGCTTTAAAAACTTGCTTTCCTTTGCAAAAATAGTAGGAAATTGGGTAGATAGTAAATAAATCAGTACAGCTATTATCTACAATGGGACAGCTGTTAATAACACTAGGAAACAGGGAAAGTGCTTTGGAATTTTATAAAAGTAAAATAAAGCTGGATGTTTCCCAAGCTCCAGAAATTTGTTTCAGCAACTCTGCGGTCTCGGAGATTCATATAAGCTTAGCCTTTTATTCTATTCATAGCTTTGAGGCTGTTTTTCAGCTACAATGAATTTTTCTACAGCCAGCAAAAATCTCGATAATGTTGCTTCCATGGCTTTGTTTTTTTTCTGGTGGTTTTTCTTTTTTGTTGTTTTGTTGGGTTTTTTTTTTTTTTTTTTTTAATAAAAGAAGCTATATATAAAAGTAGTCTCATGATTTAAGGTATTTTCTTTGCCAAATTTTAGGTACTATCTTGAGAATCAGATTGATTTTACCTTAAAACTTACATGAAAAAAGGAGTTTGTGTGTGTTCAACTTTAAAGGCTTTCTTCATATTAGTATAGTATTCCAGGCCAGTATTAGTACAGCTGAAGCAGTTGAAGCAATGCAGCTGAGCCTGTAGTTTTTTTCTCTGGTTATTCTGTATTTTTGTTTCTGTTTACATGCACACCTCATGTGACACTTGAGAGGACAGGGAAGGCGTAGTTACCCAGTAGCTGCTTGTGCTGGCTTTCAGGATCCTGGATAATGCAAAATGATTATTTTAATTCTTCATCCCCTGATGTTTCCAGTTGTGATATCCCCTCCTGAGTCCAATCTAGAAAATTAGCTGTGGCTACTGCAATGACAGCTGATGGATTTCCATGAGCCTTTCCTCTGACGTGTTCTTGCATCCACAGACCCATTCTGAAGAGAGACCGTTCCAGTGTGAGGAATGCAAGGCCTTGTTCCGAACCCCCTTCTCTCTACAAAGACACCTCTTAATCCATAACAGTAAGTGCAAAGTCAGGGAGGAAAAACAGCTTCCTGGTTTCTCACATTGGACTGAGTAAAACGAACATGGGGCACCTTGCCCCAATATACAACTTGCTGTGTTAAATTGGTACTAAGATTCAACTCTGTACCCAGGGAGTTAAAAAATTCACAGCCAAATACAAAGCTTGCCTTCAAATGCACTTAAATGCAAATCCAAATATGCTGTAGAAAATTCAGCAATGATTTGAGGTCTGATGGCAAGAGATTTATTTCTGCATTAAGTGTGATGGTGTTACCTCCATTTTAAGAAAGGACAAATGGAAACAGAGATAAGTTGGTGACTTGCTCAGCTTTTGTAGGTAATCTGGTTTAGAGCTTGACAGTGAGATTGTCCTGTGCCAGCCCAGGCTCATGTTTCTTGCCTCTGGCACAGAACTGGAGCAGCTCAGAAATGCTGGGGCCATTTTCCCTCAAAAGTAACTTTTCTTGGCATTCTGTCTTTTTTTTTTTTTTTAAGTTGACTGTGGTAAGATTTATTTTTGGTGGAATTTTCTACATCTTTAATACTTGAAGAGCCCTAGACTATTATTCAACCCTTTGAACGTCAACAGTTCAGATTTTAGAAAATGCTCATAATCTAAAATCCTTGTAGCTTAGAAGACATTACTTTGTTTTGGGAATTTTCACACTGGCATAACTAAAAAAGCCACAAATCTTTCCTTTTTTAATCCTGCATAACAGTGTTTCTGTTAGATGACTTATTGGGTTGGCATATTTAGTTTGTTTTTCTACAATTATCTTTCAAAGCTTCTGCAATTTTTTAAAGCATTGGATGTTGTAATTCTTTTTCCTGATGTTAAATGTTAAAAATGATGGAAAAAGTTAAAACCCTGTTCAGTAATGCTTTTTTCCTGATGAAATGTGTAATTCACAGTATGCAGAACTGTAGGTTTTGCTGAAGGTCTCTCTAAAAATATATTTTGACTTTTTTTTTGGAAGAGGATGGTAGCTCACAAAGACCTGTTTTTTCTCTTTATAAGGTGAGAGGACCTTCAAGTGTGATCACTGTGATGCCACTTTCAAAAGAAAGGACACATTAAATGTTCATATTCAAGTTGTACACGATGGACATAAGAAATACAAGTGTGACCTGTGTGACAAAGCTTTTGTGACACCCTCAGTCCTGAAGAGCCATAAGAAAGTAAGTAGAATCAACTGGTCATTTCTTGTGTGTCCTTAAGGTTGTGATTAATTGTAGAAGAATCCCCAGCTGCTTCTGCATTTCTGGTTTTTCAGTAGAAAGCAGTGATGAATCCTTATCCTGAAAGGCTGATTGCAATAGTGGGGTTATTGGTGGCCAGCAGAATCTGCAGCAGGTGCTTGTGTATAAATTCAGTGTAGGAGCTCCAGCATCAGGTGTGTGGCAGGCTGGGACTGGCTGCTCTGCTCTTACCACCCCCTTTCCACCAAACTCTGCAATGGAATTGGGGTAAATTTTAGGAGGAGGCTTGGTCACTGGTTTGGCCTGAGGTAAGATTGATGTTACGGGGAAGAAATGCAAAGAAAATAATTGAGTCAAGAACAGATCAGCTGAGAAATGTCAGTTTAGGTGTTGCCACCTAATTCAGATGGTGGGAATTTGGTAAAAAACATCATGCATGTATTGCTTGCCATATAGTACGTGCTTCATGTATATGTGTAAAATTGGAATTGCTTTGGCTTTGTGCTGCTGTCAGACTAGAACTGGCTGTGTTTGTGAGCCTTGTAGTTGTAGTGTAATGCTCCCAGAAATCCTTTTGTTATTCAGGTGTTGGGTATGAATTAATAGCTGTCTGTCTGGTATCTCCCAGTGTTGCTGGATTGATTTCCAAATAACTGTATCCTAATGAAGAGGAGTTTTAACATTCATGTCTTTAATGTCAGGGAATGAAAACAGTGCAAGTCCATCCAGTACTGAAATGAGATCTCATTTGCTCTTGCTTCAGCTGCAGTATAAAATGTACTATGTGAGACAGGTTTTTTATGATGTAATGAAGAATTTTGTGTCATTTCTGTGTCTTTCATCAAAATAAGAATTGATTTCCCTTTCTGAAGAGGGTCACGTGCTTGAAATCCAAATAGTCAGCTGTACATATAATTGAATGGGTTATCTTTCCTATTCCATTTAAATTAACACTTTTAAATGAAGTAATCAGAAATTCTCTGCTGAAAGAACTGGCACAGTTATAAGGAAAAGTAATTCAATAGACTGTGTGTTGAAAGTACAGTGTGAAAAATGATGTTGACCTTGTGTCTAATTGATTTCAGGGTGATCTTGCTGTTGACCACACAGGTTGGATGGGAGAGTTTGATGGTTTTTTTTCCATTTTGAAGTAATTATTCTTTTATCAGGAAGACTCTTTAGCCCTAAAAGCTTGATTTCAAAGGACAAGCTCAGTGATTTAGTGCTGGTGATAGTTACAGTGTTCTTTTTGTGATCAAGTCTCTAACACCTCGAGCTAATTACAATCTTTACCTGGTGTGATGGTAAAATACATAATAGAGGTAATAGGAGTCAATGTCAATACAATTAAATATTCCATATTTCACTTTTTTATTGAATGCTGAACAGTTATTCTTGTCTTTCCCCACCCCGTGTAGACTCACACAGGAGAAAAAGAGAAGATTTGCCCATATTGTGGACAGAAGTTTGCAAGCAATGGAACACTGAGAGTTCATATTCGGAGCCATACAGGTATTTATTATAATGAACAGAGAAGACTTTCTAAATATGTAACAAGATATTTGTATGTCCACAGTTTATTGATCTACAAACAGGCAAATTTACAAGTAGGCCTAACACAGCATCTTTGTATTTTACCTGCTTAATGTGTAAAAGCTGTTGTCAGGTTTCATTTTGCAAGTTTGCACTTTCATTCAAGTAAGTGGCATCAGGCAGCTGAGAGAGGTTTCTTTGTGATAATTTGTTTCCAACAGAAAATGGTGTATATTTGCCTTTGGCATGACATTTTCTTCACTTTGCATAAGCAAGTTTAGCTTGCAGGGAAATGACAGTAATTTCTGTGCGCTGCTGATGTTACCCATCAGTTTGCCCAGAGCAGAAAGCCCCAGATTTTCAAGCTCATAGTGCAGATGGCTCTTGAGAAAAATGCTCTGGAGATGTCCAAGTAAAAATTCTTTCACATGTGTACTGCTACAAGTTACATTTCAGCTCTCTCAAGCAGGCTTTCCTAAATTTAAGAGTAGGGCTGAGGTGAGTTTCATGAAACCACACACCAAGGACCTCTAACCTTGAGTATAGAGCCCAGTGATTATAGTGAGATAATAGAGACTATGATATTTTGAACTTGAAACAAAAAGGCACTGAAGATTTCTAGTACCTTTGTAAATGAAATTCAGGGGAAGAAACTGCCTTGCCAGGAGATGATACAGGTTGGAATTACAGGAATATGGACTGTGGAAACAATTTATCAATGAATAATGCTGCAGGAGGGAAACTTTCAAGATCTCTGTTTTAACCTAAGAAGCTAGAAGCAGTCATTGTACAGTTACTAATTCAGGAAAAATGCCTTGCTAAATTAACTTATAATGATCTGTGATAAATAAACTCTGATCCTTTCCTCTTCCAGTCTTGCTCCTAGTACAGTGTCAATTACATTTTTGGTGGTTTGCATCCTTCACTGTGAGAATTAACCAAAACAGGTTTTCATGGTTGTTTTGGTCATTCTGTTGCGGTTCCTACCATTTCTTGATTATCCTGATGAAAAAGCGGGGGGAAGTTGCTGCTGAATTGTGACTTTAAAGGTTTAAAAATAATATTTTTAAGTTACATGGCAAAGTGCTGTATATAAGGTTATATGAGAAAATGCCCTAGTTGGATTCATATTGTAATTCTGGAGAAACGGTTTTGTTTGGTGCTGTACCTGAAGGCTTCAGTCATGTTGTTCTTGGTCATAACACAAGCACACTGATCATGAGAGGACATTGTTGTCCAGTGTTCAGTGAGCCTGAGGAAATACAGCTTTCTGAGGAATAGCTTGCATCATTCCCAAAGAACTTACAGGAGCTGGTGAAGGAAATCCAGGTCATCTGCAAACAGGATAAAAAGAAGCTGAGCACTCCTAAGTTCCCTACAATGTGAAAATCCTTGACAACTTTTCAGGGAATCTCTGAGCAGTAAGAAATTTTCAGTTCATCAAATAGGTGAGCCACAAACTTACTTTATTCAGAGCTGACTGTTTGGTTTCTAAAGGTTGCAGTGATTAATACTTCATATTATTGGTAACTGTTGAATTCTTTGGGTTTGAATTAATATTTCAAAACTGTGCCATCCTCTGTCTTCTACACTCAGGCTTCAAAGTATCACTTTTCCTTGTGAGCTAGAAGTGAAACAAGCAGCCACTGTCTGTTTTCAGGAGATGATTCATCCTTCTGAATAAGCCTTGAGCTGGGGCGAAGCTTTTGGTGTAAGTAAGCAGTCCAGCAGAAGTGTAAATATTGCAAAGACCTTCTTGTCTTAGTGATTACAGGTGATGAGGTTTGAGGTCTGTGTCCAGGCATTTGCATTATCCCATTTTCTGTGTGTGGTCAGCTAGACTTCATTAGCCACTTTGTGTAAGAGGTTTTGTTCTGTATTTACAAAATAAATTCAGGTAGAGGTTATATTAAAGAGAGTTGTGCATCACTTTTTGTCTTTCTTATATTTATGAAGTTGTTCTTTATAAAAGCTGAGGTTCTAGGGTACCTTTCTGGTTCTGCTGTGGAACTGTATTTTTTATATGCTTAATAATCCATATACAAAAAGAGAAACTCAGAGGGGTTTTGTCTTTTATTTAATATGCAGCATGTGCTCTTAAATATTGTTACTCACAGACATGCATGCTTCCTGGATAAGCAATTTTCTTCCCTCTTCTGTCTTAGAATAAGACTCTGTAAATGAGCCCAAACAGTGCTTGGCCTTTTGCAGCAACTGAGCTGGTTTGGGGTGAGTGAACATGTCTGCATGTGCATGTACAGAGGGAAGGGGGTGATGTTTGCTTCTGAACCTGGAGTGTTGCTCTGTAATTCATCATCTGCATTTCAGCCTTGGCATGACACAGACAGCGCTCTGCAGGTCAGCTGAAACACTAGAGCACATTCTCCCTCTCCTGTATCCTGTTGGTTTATGACTTCTTAGGGTCACAGGGAGCTGGGGTTAATTCAGCAAAAGAATCCTTTGACTGTGATATAAATTCCTTGGCTTGTTCATAAATTGTAAAAGAAATCCTATGGTCTGCTCCATGGGCTTGAAACCCAGGGGCCGGGAGGTTAATTGCTTCCCTGAAGTTTTAAGCAACTTGCAGTTTTAACATTTTCTGGCTGCAGTTTGTGCAGCTTCTCATGCCTTATGCATATCTATTTAAAGGTGTTAATTGCTGTGGGGTGTGTGTATGGATTTGTGTGTGCCTGTGTGATCTGGGTATAAACACACACGTATTTTATCTGTCTGCTTTTTATACTGTTGCCTTCCTAATTAGTTGTGTCCTAATCCCTTCCATCCTTGGGATGTAGCACATGAAGTTGTGCACCAGTGAAAGTTGTTGTGAAGTGGTTTATATTTGCAGGTAAATTTCTTTTAGAGTTAGGAGAATTAAGGGGTGTAAATGTAATTCTGTCCTTTCTATGCTGTCCTTTCCCTGTTGTTACTTAGACTGATGAGGATCAACTAATGACCATAAATGTCTTCCAGAAAATTACATGCAAGTATAGGTTCAAATATAACCTTATTTTGCTTCTACCATCACAGTTAGTCCAAGTCCTGATAAAAAAGCCAGTATGATAACTATAACTTTGCATCTGTCCTAACTGTTCTCTGAAGAGATGAATTTTTCTGTTCTATGTCACTTGAAAGCCATGACTTACTGGGTCGTTCTTACATGTTTTATGCTTTGCTTAGGTGCAAAAAGCAGCTTTGTATTTTAAGCATGAATTGAGAAGGCTCTTTGCAAATTTACTTCCATATACATGAGTAGAAGATAATACCAAGAGATTGCATTAAAACAGCAAAAAGCATTTGGACCACAGACTTCTATATTCTTTGTGCCAACACAGTTAATCCTACCTTTTCAACTTCTATAAGTAAAAAATGCTTTATAAGCTTTCAAAACCATATAACTTTGGGTGCTGATGCCTTCTTGAAATGCCTCCTGCACTGAGAGACTGATGTTATGCACCTGATTTTGCCATTGTAGTCCCATTTCTGCAACTTAACTAAGCTCTTGAGCATATTTACAATCATATTCAAGTCCCAACTGTCTAAAAGTCTAAGTTCAAATTTTGCACTTCTAAGACAAAATTCATGAGCAAGCAAAATATTAGTGGTGGAGTTATAATAGTAAAAATCTTTAGTTTTTAACAGAAGTTCAGTCATCTCTGAACACAGAAGACTTCAAAGTAGTTGAAGGAAGTAATGAGTCCAAGTACAGGATAACTTTAATTTATTATGGTATAAAATATGTCACCAAAGGTTCAATAGCTAAACAAGCAACTGTTTGTTCATGTACATAATCATGTACAGTCAGTATCCTCATTCCAGCAGATCTTCTACTAAATTACTGTACAAGTAATTTATATTTTCTTACATGGGGAAAAAGATAAAAGGCAAGCTTGAAGGAACTTCCTCTCATATGCCAAGGAAGTATGTGGAAGAATGTATCTGTATCTAGTCAGTGAACAGCTTGCAAATGTCTACAGATAGGTTCTTTCTATTCAATAACTTTTAAATGATCCCTCTTTTATGTACCCAGTTTAAAAAGGAGCTTGCAGAAGACCTCAAAGGTAAGTATTCTGCATTTCTAAACCTTTCAGTTTATACATCATTGTCCTGTTCGTCTCCAGACAAGAGTTAAATCTTTAAAAATACCTGTAAAGTTTCATGCAGCTGTCAGCTTCTTGCTTTCTGTACCCACAAATGAGGAAATGTTCTTTTGAGGGGTAGATTATTTGAATGAGACATCTTTAGATCAAATGGGTTACTGATTGATTAATGCATGTTCTTTAAAAGACCTAGTTGACCATTGGGTTCACTGAAGTAATAGATGTTACATTTTCCATTCATAGAGAAATCAGTTTGTTGAATTCCACTGATAGCTGCAAAGAATGGAACAGGCCTATTCTTTGAAGTTGTGTCTGTTTTATATTTATTACTTAAAATCTTGATATCACTGTAGAACTGATGAGAGTCTGTAGTAAGTAAGTAATAATGGTAGTTGATGCTTTACTGCATGGATTCAGATAGTCTTATTTTGTAGGGGTTTTTACTGGTCTTTATGATTCATTTAGTGGCAAATAGCCAATATCTCAATTATATCCTAATAATTTTGGTAGGACAAACACTTTATTGGTCTTAACTGGAAATAATCTGAATTCTTTGAATAAACCCTAAACTTTGCAGAAAACAAACCACCTCAGCTGGGAAAATACCACTTCCATACCTCAAAAATCAAAGCATGGCCAAATACTTAGGAAAAGACAAATAATAGAAAAAAAAATGTTTCAGACCTTCTGTTTTTCCCTTATTTTGAAAGAATAGGATTTGAGGTTTTTTCTTATTAAATATATGACTACTTTTAGTGAATGGGAAATGCACA
>VZTR01014597.1:553973-626623 GCA_013400775.1 Chaetops frenatus
TTAGGTTTAACATGGCAGTGAGTTAAGAATTTGCAATTTCCCCAGAGTGAAAGATTGGAAAGCAGATTTAACTTTGCATTAAAGCAAAGCTTTAAGTGTTCTACATCTGAGAGCAGGCATTGGTTGGAGAACAGGATTCTCAGCCTTTCAGGCCANGTTGTCTGCTCTTAAGAATACAAAGCAGAGGTGGCACTGAAAAAAAAAAAAAGGCAATCAAAAAATTACTGTTGGGGACCTTGTGAAATGAAAATTAATCATGCTGTTGAACAGAAGTCCTTCTGGCAGGTTGTGTAACTACCTCTTACCTGACAGTAGAAGTGGCAGAGGAGGACAACTTGGGGGAGTTTTGGGATAGGCCACCATGCAAAGGCACTGCAGAGCTTCATCCAGCTGATTTACAGCTGTTCTCTCTCTCTTTATCTGAAAAGAAAAGGCAAAGTAGACTCATTTACCTAGAAACGTGGAAAATACCTCACATTCACTAGTCCTGCAAGAAAGAGGGAATTAGAATGAGCATAGAAATCGTTGGTCAGCTGGACTTTAAAATTCAAGGAAAAGTTTGGCATGCATTTTGGGTAAGGATTCCTATTTTAGCTCGACAATATCCTTGATCCCTGTTTATTTTGGCCAGTTGCTAATTAGTAATGTGATTCTTGTCTGTGATGGTTTATATAAAGTATCCTAAATTCTTGAGTGCCCAGAACTCTCACTGGCTTTAATGCTGGTTTGTGTTGCACTTGCAATTCATGACTACATTTCATTTAGGCATCTATATTTAGTTTTCTAAGGCACTGCTGAGGGAAAAGAATCTGGCCCAATAATACATCTCCAAGGAGTGCTGATTGTGTGGAACATTGTATTTATAGAACAGCTGAGCAGAGTGGCAGAGTAAATCAGTGCTGGGTATAAATGCAGGTCTTGTAAAGTACATGTTACACTAAATACCAAGATGATATGTTGCATCTCTACACCCTCTTTTTGTCTTGAATGTTACAATCATATCTGCTAGTTTTTGCATTTAGAAACTGGAGGGTGGAGGACAGTTAAGACAGCCACAAAAATCAGCGTATGTACAGATTAGAAATCAGAGAGAACTGCTCTTAAGATATGTTGGCAACAACCAATTCCACTGCCCAGGTTCAAAATGCACTTAATTATATACAGAAATGGCAGAGTGAGCCATGCTCATCATTGAATGGCAGTGGGATGGGTGTGAGCTCCTGAAATGTACAAAGCAGTGTGACAAAATGCCCTTGCACCACTGTTAGCTGAAAACAGATAGGCTTTCTAAAAACTGGATGCTAAAATTTCAGTTTTGAAAGTAAATGTGACAATAGTACTAAAAATGCCATTATCATTTGAGTCAAGTCAGTCCTACACCAGAAGTGATCTATTTAAAATAGCAGGTTTTTTGGTACTTATCTGTATAAAGCGATTACATTCTGAAAAACAGCAAATGCAGTTTAGTGTTAATTGTTAAGAGCTAGGGTAAGCTGGAACAACTATTTGAAAGTTATACCTGTGTTGGAATATATCCATTTTATGTTATTTGCCATGTTACGAAAAGGAAAAAAAGGTAATTAAATTTATACTTCTACAGCCAAGTGGCTCCTACAAATAAAAATGCACTCATAGAATGACATGATTTATTCCTGTGCAGAACTGGTAGTGTAGGATCAGCACCATTAGCCAAGTATTTGAACTACCTAAACAAGTAGATAATGTGTCTCTACTTATACGTCCTCTCTGAATTTCAGCTGCAGACCCAAGAGTGCTGGCTCACTCTGGTGCAAAATACAGGTGTAAATTGTTCTGCAAAAGAGACTGCTGAGCTGAATACAAATTTAAATAATAGAAGAGTCTGCCTCCATCTTCTCTCTTCTTGTATGTGGCTTATTTTAGACTCCCATCTCTTTGGAGTAGGAAGAGATTAATATCAGTTAATACACTTTATTATTCTGTACTTCAGTGCATTCCTCAAAAGACCAATAATAAAGCTTCAAGGATCCAGACAATATTGTGATGCAAACAACTGTTCTAGTTCCCCAGCTACTTTATTTTCTAACATATAGCCTGTATTTGTCCCTGGCAGATAAGA
Organism: Chaetops frenatus; assembly: GCA_013400775.1. Lineage (NCBI taxonomy): Eukaryota > Metazoa > Chordata > Aves > Passeriformes > Picathartidae > Chaetops > Chaetops frenatus. The sequence goes on from VZTR01014597.1 coordinate 556,072, forward strand.
TCTGGGTTTAATTATGCCCTGGGACAACCCAGCAAAAGAAGGTATATCAGGAAGGAGGATACTTCACGGAGCAAAACTTTTGGGTGAACTTCCTCTTGTATATTTGTAGAAGCATAGGACTTCATTTCTCTGAAACATAAGCAGACTTTTCTTTCTCTGCCAGCAAAACTGTGAGTAATTGCTATGCAGAAGTGGTAAATAATATATTCAGGAGTTTAATCCACAGTCTGTTATGGTACTTTACTTGTGCTCCTGCCTCATCTTTGAAAACCTGTGTGAGAAATTAATTGAAGCCATTGGAGTTCTTGAACACCCATGTATCCCTCCAAAAATGTGTTTTCCAAAATGACAGAGGACAGTGACTATAGACAGGGTGCATAATCACCCCAGCAATGGCTCAGCTCCAAGACACCCAGGACAGGCAAGCACAGAAATCTTCCCCTCTCCTCAGACCCACAAAAGAGATCTTTGCCATGGCCAGGAATCTCAGCAAGAGCAAAGTTCCTCTGTCAGCCTGAATCCTGATACACATTTGCACTGCCAGGTCTTGTCTTCAGCCCTTTCTTGTGTCAGAGGTTTGCCAGGAAAAATTATGGTTTCAGCCAGGGAACCATGTGTTCTATGCAAATGAAAGCAAATAGTTCTGGTGTTAATCATCTCACTTGTCATTGAGCAAAACAGAGCTTTTGAAGCTAATTCAGCCATTATCATCACATCAACATGCAAGCTTTGCTGGCTCTGCTTACCTGTGCCAGGTTATTCCCATAATGCACATACACAGGACTGCCTTGACTCAAGATCTAATAAATAGAACCTGTTTTAGTGAAAGTCGCTTGGAAGATGTTATTGAACCTGGACTTTTTAAAATTGTTTTGAAATAACTTGCTGGATGAATGTGCCAGAGCTTGGGAAACATCAGTGGGCATTGCTGGAAAACTGCTCTCACTGTGTCCTAACAGAGGCCTGTGCTGTGGTACAGCTTGGCAGTCCACTACTTGATCAGCCTTCAGTCCCTTTGCACTACAGGTGTTGCTTTATTTTTGAGATAGAAACCAAACACAATTTAAAAAGCAGAAGATTTCCTTCTGAAGATTGCAGAGATTTACATCTAGGTTGCTCCATTTCTTAGGGAAGCTCAAAGTCTTTTCCTCTCTTTAATAGCAGTGCTTTGTGTCTGTCACCATACCTATCATTAGCTCATTATTGGGGTTTGTATGTTTGGTTGGCAACACATGATCATTTGTCTGATTGGCACCATGCTTTAATTTCATTTAATAAGTGTATTTCGGAGTCAGAATGATCCTCATCAACCAGAGTAATTTCACTTTGCCATGTAGAATTAATTAAGATGAAGACTGTCAAATGAAATGTAAAAAATAATCAGTGGTTCTCATTAAGAGATAATAACAAGTTTTTTTTGTTGTTTAGCAGTTTGGTTTTGGTCCCAGCATCAAATTTTAACAACTGTTACATGTTGTGAACATTAATTTTAATACATTTGATCTGGCACCATGCAAATAATTAAATCCTTAAACTTCATTTGACAACCAATAATTTAGACTTCTAGCTAATATTGAAAAAGAGCTTTAAGAATAGGTAGCTAATTTTGGCATGCTTCAGAGTGTGATGAAATGTGTAACACTTAAAAGAGGAGCTGAAGCAGTCTCTGGTGGAACTTAAGGATTGCATCCAACAACTGATTCAGGCCTGATACAATTTTGGAAGATTTGAGGCAAACAAATAAAGAGAAGTTAAAGTTCAGAGAAGTATGTCAGGGCAGTAAGAGGTTTGGAAAAACTGGAGGATTTTGATTTGTTTTATAAAGTGTAGTCCAACTTTTCTCTTTGATAAAGCTGGATGTAAGAAGGATGGTGCAGATTGATTCTCCATTGTCCCCCAGGGATAGGGCAAGAACTAGTTTGTAGAAAAAAGACATTTTGGTGTCAGAAAGAGCTGATCTCCCAAAGCAGACAGCTATTCCAAGTGGTGGTGTGTCTTGCTTTGGAGATTGTCAAGAACAAAGCAAACAGGTATCTCCCAGGAGTGGTGGGATATGCTTCCCCTAACTGGAGAAACTACTTGGCCCCTTCTCTCTGCCTTTGTGCCTGTGTTCCTCCAAGGGTGAGCCAAGTGTGGAGAAAAGCAGTAGGCATTCAGAGAGTACACTTGCTTAATGGTACTGCCTCAGCCAAGGAGTCAAAGTGTGGTCTAAATATCATAATTCATTAAAACTTTAATAACAGTCATGAGATGAAAGGATATGTAGCTTAAAACACACATGCCTGTTGAACCAGGACAAACATTGCAGACTGGAAAATAATTTTGCCAATAAAAAGTGTTGGCTACATTTAAAGTTAGGGAAAATCTTTTTTAATGTGTTGGTTCTATATGATGGCAGCATCTTTTGTTTTCTGGATTTCCTTTGTGTTGTGACATTTTCAGGATTATGGTAAACAAAAAAGTCATCATGAACTGTTCAAGGAATATCAGCTTTCTGGGGTTAGAGATGTCATCCTGATTGCCTTCAATTAAATCCAAGAAATAAAGTCTCACCCTTTCCAGCTTGTTATTGGGCACTGAGCCCAATGAAGTAATTTTCCTTTGATTATGCAGCCAGTCCTGAACATATGAATTGATTTGATGACTGCATGCTGTGGTTTGTTGTGGTTTTTTTCATTTTATGGATTTTATTCTGACTGGAGGCTATACAGTCTGTTATGCTACCCATCAGACTTGGCTGCAGAGTCCAGCTTGGAAAACACTGTTCTTTCCCTGCCAACTTGTTCAGCCTACAACAGCTTGTCAGCTCGACTGAGAAGAGCCAAGTAAGACTTTACCATCATGTTTCTTTCCCTCTTCCTTGCAAAAGGCAGTATGTTTCTTGATTCAGATTGGGCAGAAGTTCTGTGCTGCATGGCCAAGAGCTCCAGTAATATCTCCTGTGTTCAGAAGAGGCAGCCTGGCCCTGTTAACCACTGAGCTCTGAAGAGGAGCCAGGAAGAAAACAATTCTTTCTCGTGAAGTTACAGGAATGTTCTGTTCATAGCAGAGCCATGTTTTTATGAGCTTCAGCAATCTAAACACAGAGGGAGATGTGATTTCCACCATTTTGCTGTGGCAGAGAGAAATCTAGCATGTCCTGAGATCATGGAATAATGGGCTACTGAACTATGTGGCAATAAAATCTTCCCAGGCATCCACACAACACATGGCATCATTGTCTGAGCCACAGAGCAAAATGCTCATCAGAAACACCCTCAGGACAGCCCATTAAACAGTGCAGAAAAAGGGCATTTTAATGTGAGGTTGCTTTGAGCACACTACAGCAGCAGAACAGAAACACCAGCGAGAGAAGGGAGGGGTACCAGTAGAAACAAACCTGGTATCTGTGTTTAGGGGAAGACTGACTGCCTGCAGCTCTGCACACCTGAGGTAGCTCAGCATACCTGTGCAGGACTGTATGAAGCTAGCTAATACCACAACCCCACAGGTTTATCCCTGGCCATTCAGCTTTATCATTCTTAGGTACTTTATGGACTCCTGGGGTTTTAATGTTTAGATTTTCTGTTAAAGGAACTCAAATCCCAGCTCTGTCCACCTTTTCAGTTGCCACTTCTGAGTACCTATTGCATACTAATTTGTTGAGCATTTTGGCAGGCCAAAGTACCCACTGGTTCACTCAGTGTAGGCAGGAATCTCCAATTCCAGTATGCCAAATGGGTTAATGGCACAGTGGAGACTGCATCTGCCTGCCTGTGCCAGTTATGCACAGCAGAGCAACAAGTGGTGAGACAGCACAACAGCAATTGCACCAGAGTAAGAGCAGGACCATCAAAAACACATAGACCATTGTTCTAGCTCTTAAATTAGAGATATAATCAGAATTAAAGCCTCCTAACTTAATTTAGGTTCTTCTGTAAGAGCTGCAGATGCTTTCACCCCACAAACTGGGAGCTGTATTTATCTGCATTGCCTCTAGCCATGCCAACACATGTGGCTGGGAAGGTCTTTGTGTTGTGGCCAACCAACACTACAGCTCACCTCTCCCTCTTGCTTTGCCTTTCCTCCTAGTCTCAGTCCCACTGGGTTTTTTTTTTTCAAGTTCTGATGCCAAATTTTCTACATCTCCCCTGGAAGGCATTCTGCTTGTAAATTGCCAGAGCTCTCTCTTCTTCTAGGTGTTCACTCCTCTCTTCTCCTTTTCTGTAGTCTTTCCTCTTTCATTTCCCATTCAATCCATGTTTCTATGTCTCACTCCACCCGCCATTTTCATCTTGTGCAGCTTTTACAGCATACACGCCTAGTTTCTGTAATTGTAATTTCTTTGGGGGCTGTGTGGTTTCCTTTTCTTACTGATGTCCATTGCCCTTTGGATCAAATGTTGACACAGCTTGTGCTTGAGTATAATACCTCATGGAAAAGAAGGGTTTATATCCTATAAAAGCACTGAAATGTGAATTGATTTGAATATTTTCAAGCTACAGTTGCTTAAAATTAAATTATTTTTCAAAAACTTCACAAGTTGTTATGAAGAAATATTGATGGAGAAAAAAGGTATTTTTAAAGTAAGGTTTTCTGCAGTGTCATGTATTCATCTGCTTTTCACAACTGAATGACTTTGAAATGCTCTGTTAAGCTGAGAGCAAATACAGCATGAGAAATAGTGCTCTCTCTGCAAATGCTGATATGTGTATTTTTAATACCAAGTACACTATTACCAAAACACATCCTATCAATTGCTAAAAGCAACTTTCTCCATGTTTGAGTAATGTTTTGTATTCCTTTATTTATCTAGGATGAGGAATAGCAGGAACACGAGAGACTTTCCTGGGAATGCATTTCCTGGGAGTGCTGGTGGAGGCTCTCTAGTTAATCACTTTGTCAAAAGGAGTACTTTTTCCACTCTGCAGCATCATTCACTTAACTTTTCATTAAGCTTTTTCATGTAAGTACCACCAAAGCAAGCAGCTGTGATATGGAAACCTTCATTTATGCCAGATCACTTGAAAGTCCTGATTTTCATCTGTGCATCAATAAACTGAATATAGAGCTTGTGCATAGGTAACCAACAACAGGCTGAGCTCCCCTAAATCCCAGTACTTGCTGCAGTCTTCCTTAGAGTTTGTCCTCTGTTCCTATATCATAAGTGGCTTTCTCCAGGCAGATTTTCCTTAAATAATTGATAGCTGCACTCACACTGCCCATGGTTCTCTGGCTGGAGGTACTAGTGTTGTGCTGATAGGGTGTTGCAGAACACGTGGTAAGGATCTCATTTTCTTGTTGATGTGGCCTTTTTTTCACGTTTCCAGGTGAGAAATTATGCCAAATGAGCTTTTTTGCACCTACTATGATATGATGAGAAACTTTGATTTTTACAACCACAGCTGTGCTGAAATGTTGGAAAACTTTCAATGATGTGATTGCCAGAAGATACTGAATGAAGAAAAAAAAGAGACATCTTAGAAATTAACCTGAGTGGTGTTATATTAAAATCTTATGGGCAAAAGGAAATATATCAAATGAGTTGAACCAGGGACTTAGCATTAGTTTAGTTAATATATGTATAGTTGTTACTATAGTCAAGCATATCTGATTAATTCAAAGAAGCCTCATAAATGATGGGTTAGAAATGGTTCAGAAGAAAGTCTTCCCATTATCCACCTCTTTTCTCTGGCATTATCTCTGGGCCCGCAGGGTTTTGGTCACCCTCAAAAAGAAGGAGGTGTTTATTACAAAGCTGTGTCAGCATACCAAGGACAGAAAGGGTTATTGTTTGTTAAGGACTGAGTAGCAATTTGTTCTCTGGGTTCTTCTCTTTATACTTTATAAACAAATAGAAAATTTATTGTTTGCTTTGGGCACAGACTCATGGAGCTTGTGAGACAAGGCTTAGAGCAGATTTGCAGACATGGTATGGGCAAACAAAGCAGAACATTGACTTGCTGGACTGGGCTCAGCTTTAAACAAGGCCTTGATGATATAATTCTATGCAATTAATAATGGGTGTTTGGTGGCTTTTGCAGTGGAATGGCTGGTTTCTTGATAAAGTTCATTTTGTTTGAAAACCAACGTAGTTAATGACTTACAGATGGAATTAACTCTTTTGACTATAGCTGTGCCACACATTCTGTGTTGTGCTTTTCAGGTGTAATTGCTGTAGAGGAACTGCAAGTGATGTTTTATGCCACAAAAGGATAGCTACTCTGTGTATTTGGGCATCCTCTAGATGAAAGGTAATGTCTGTTTCTTAAACATTTTACAGTTTTCAGAATTGCTTTGAAATTTTCTGCAGATCTGCAATTTTGGGGACAAAACCAAAAATTATGTAGAGACTGAGCAAACTGATTTATGAAAACAGTTTGTTTCTAGCAACTATTACCCAAGCAATTGTATATGAGTATAATCTGCATATATTTGAAAGATATGAGCACTTGAGTCAAAAGAGATGACCAGTGTTATATCAGCCTTGTGAAAAGCTGACTGTGTTAGTTTTAGTTGTGAAGCGGATTTTAGGAAGCTCTTACAAGGGATGCCCAAGACTCCATGGTTTCAAACACAAGTTTTCCTGCAGAGTAAAATATGTATGACATGGTTTGCTTTTATGTGCTTGGAACTGCTGGGATGCTTTTGAAACTTCCTTGTTCTTGATGGCTTGACAAACACTGTTTTTGTCAGGATGCTGCACACGTGTAACCTCCACTGATTTTGGGGATTTGCAGTCTTGGTCTCAGCTTGTAGCAGTCATTCATCTGGCTCAGTGTCATTTCCTTAACCACAGGCACCACTTGTTGCATAATACAAAGGAACTTGGTCTCTTTTTTTCCACCTTTGCTGCCTCAGGCCTCACAGTGAACTGAAGAACTACATTTTTGTTTGACCCCACAGTTAAGGACAACTTTAATGACAAGCTTGGTTTCATAGACAGGCCACTGAATTTTGCATTCCTCTGGCACTATGACATAGATCTTTTGTGCCAGTCGTGTTTACATTAAAAAAAAAGGAGTTCCTTTATGTACTGTGAAAGCAACAGATTCAGTACAGTGGCTTGTTCTGCATTTTCTGTTTTGTTTGCTGACTATTATTAACTCCACATCATTTATTCCTTTAAAAACTGACTTAGAGTTTTCAGTTGTGTAATTCTCAGTGTGCTAAAGGCTACATTTGAGGTATGAGCATTCAAAAATGCTTCAGTAGGGCTAGTTTGCTTCCACTGGTTATTATTGCAGGCATATTTGCAACAAGGAGACAAAAAAGCATTTATTGTTGTTTCAGATCTGCTGTGTTCTAGGAAATTCAAGCATGTGCTTTGAAAGGGTGAAAACCTGGAGGTTCCAGAGGAAGCTTTTTCCTCTCTTGGAGGCCAGAGAGTTAGAAAGCCCATTATCCAGTCTTTACATATCCTGGAGTAAGTGAGGTCATAATTGTCTTGTTGCTTTATTTGTGTGCACAGACCAGCATGGATGAATTTCCTTCTGCTGGAATGACAGCCTGCTGCAGCAGGCACCACCATGAACAGCATGAGGATGGACTTTGGAGGGGCAGCACAGTTTGTAGCTCAGGAAAGCCTATTCAAGAACCAAGGAGTGCATTATAGCAGATATTTCTGTATCATTAAATGCCATGTTTGGAGTTTGGTTGGTTTGATTTTTTCCTTTAGAAGACATGAGAGGTTACTCCTATCTAAGAAGTACAACACTGACATTTCTTGAGTGGGGAATAATCTGGTTTATGTCTGTTTTGGAGCTTTCCCTCTTCTTTGTGCATCCTTTTGGTGACTTATGTGCCTATTTGCTGCCTGGAAAAGCTGCAAAGCATCTGGACTTCAGTGCTTTCCTGCCAGGAAGGTGGTATCTAAAGGAATGGCTTCCACATGGAGAGCAGTTGCACATCTTGAAGTGTATGCTGTCCCTTAATTAATAAGAAGAGCCTTATAGGATGGGTACAAGCCCATTTTAGTCATTGCTGGTCACAGGGCTTTGAAAGTGTCTTTAAAAGACGTGTGTGTCTGGCATGAGCTCTGTGTGGGGAAAGACACATGGAGTGGTTGTAGAGCAGTGTGACAAATAGATGGGTAGGGTGGGAGGGATGGATTGGGAGGGAGAGGCCAGTGCAAAGCTTGATAGCTGGGATAAATAATAGGAGAAAGAAGTTTTGACACGGGACAAATTTTATGTGGTAGAAAATGAGCATCTGGCAGGTGGATTTGAATGGGGAAAGGACACAATCAAATGCTGAGCAAGGAGAGCAGCTTGTTCTTGTTACATCTCAGGTGTTTTTGTGGGACTGCAAGAAAGGCAGCTTGGAAAGCCAGGAAAAGCAGTGACACAGTAGCTAGGACAGAGTAAGGGTGTGAGTAAGAGATTAGGGGTGGGGATGGAATGTAAGCAACCACCCCCAGAAGTTTTACAGAAGTGCAGTCAATAAATAGAGTTCATAGGTGGAGGCCCTGGGTTTTATATTCCAGGTGAGCATTCTCCTAGTGGATCTACAGAATCCCTGAGGGTGCCAGGGGTAAGGAAGAGGAAATGAAGACGTGTCAAATATGAAGAATCATAACTTGATGTTTGGCTGCATTGTTGTGAGTCCGTCCATCACTATGAAACCCCTGTGACAGGCACGGATTTGTCATGAGTAGAGTGTGGTTTATGAAACCAATCTTCTCTGCTCTTCTCTCTGAGAGAGAGAGCTCCTCTGACACATAGCCCCACTTCTAATTGCAGATATTTTATAACCCTCAGCCCTAATGGATCTTGGGAGGAATTATTACAACAATGTATTCCTAACAATGTCGTGCAAGACCACATTGGAATAATGCTTTTAAACTTCAAACATTCTGCATCTGATTTAATATTACAGCTAATCCATCAAAAATGATCCTGAAGTCTCTCAAAAGTGGCTGTTACTAGTGTAAATGCATATAATGAATGCTAGTGTTGCCTTGCCAAATAGGAAGTGATACTATGAGTCCTCTGAGTGGCAAAACCAGATCGATAGTTTGTGAAAAGATGTCCCCAGCAACATCTGATGGGCAGTGATCTTCATCTCTGGATATCAGTGCTGCAGTTCCCCATGTCAAAAGAAGGTGAATGTTGTTAAAGTAGTATAATGGAATCCTTAAAATAGGACCAGAGCTGACCCCACTTGAGACAGGACCAACTGTACCTAAACCTCTGCAGGGACACTGAAGCTGTGGAGCTGCAATTGTTCTTGTTCCCTGTGTTTTTACAGTAATAAATGGCATTCCCATGCCTGTGCTCTGAGGAGTCTTTTTTTCATAACAAAATTATTACTCCTGTCTCTTTCCTTACTTCGTTTTTTTGTGAGCAAAGCAAGAACTACCATAGAAAAAAAGCTTAGCAGTATGTTTCTGCTCTTACAATCAAGTGAAGACAAAATTTCTTTCAGAAAACACCAAACCCAGGGATATGCTGTGTTTAAAATGTGAAAATAAATATAAGAATTCATGGACTAGCCAGTCTACAGGCTTGCTGATCAACACAACAGGGACTTTAAAGCCTACAGCTAATGTAACTATGTTTGAGTCACACTAAGTTTTGTTCATTTCTTATGAGAGAATATCAAAGGTTTTCGTCCTGATTATGGACAGAGCAATACCAGAGTATATGAGTTGTGAGAAATTATTTATTTCCCAATACTTTGGGGTGACACATTCTATTAAATATTAGTGAATTATCTTCTCTCAGCTCAGCTGTTGTCTCTCCTCTGCAGGCATTTTGCTGTGTTTTTGTCACTATGTTTACTCAGAAATGCAGTATTTCTGCTCACCTGCCGTTTCACATAGGAACAACCAGAGAAAGAGAAGTTTAGGTTATATGTCAGGAGAATTTTGCTGGAAGAATTAGATTTGAGGAAAAAAAATGAAGCTAGTTAAGCAGACACTGTGAGCCATTTGGGAGCTAGTTAAACATCACTGAAAATTATACAGGAAGGGAGCAATTCTATGAAATGAAGTGTAAAAACTGGATAATCCCAGTGATCATTTCTGATGGGGTCCTAACTGTTCATTATTTGGAGAGAGACAGGCAGTGATCTTGGTAGTAATTCCATGGAAAAAGAGAATTGAGATATCAGCATTTGCAGAATCTCAGTGAGTAATAATTGCAGTTTTTAAGCTGTTAATCCACTATTCAGGATTGTACTTGAAATGGAGAAAAAATGCTTTTATTTCCTAAAGCTCATACAGGAAGAGTGTTAAGAGAAGTGAGTTAAGCCCAAGGCAAGTGTGCATTTTGATTATTAGTACTTTCTTTATTCTGATTTTTTGTCACCACTTTCAAAAAATGTTTTAGAAATGAAGTAATTGTTCAAATATTCTGGTTATTAGTTATCTAGGAGTTTTGTGTTCAAATGTTTACTTTAACATGACAATAATGGTTATCTGACAATATTTTCATATTTATCTCAAGACTACACCTCTTTTTTTCACTACCCCATGTTTCCCTTTTCCAAATTTAAAGGAATGTGACATGATACTTGCTTCATTTAACCTCTGATCTGGCAAATAGATGAGGATGAAATGGCTGATAGGACAATTAGCTTTTACATTTTAGAGCCCTAATTTAGAAACAATGTGGAACAATCTCGTACAAGCTGATGTTTGATGTTTTTCCATGCTTAGATGATAATTCTGTGGCTGTTAAAGACAGGAGAGCTATCTAGCAGTTATGGATGTCATCAGCTTTTGTCCAGCAGCTATCAAGCACTGTATCCATCTGAAAAGAAACAGAATGGTTTAAATCAGCCAGTAGTAATAGAAGGTTTGGGATTAAGCTCTGTTACATAGGAGGACAAATTATGCCACCTGCTATGGCTTTGCAAACTCAGTTTTAAAAATACAGGTTTCTCTTCTCACTAATTGGAAGTGCTGTAATATTTTTAAATGAAAGTAGCAGCCAGTAATGTGAATTGAAGTGGTTATACTGGGAAATACACTAGAAAGACAAGTTGCTGTGTAGCCATGGGGTGGGAGGGAAAGACAGAACAGTTGACAAGTAGCATACAGGAAATTTGGTTACTGTTTATCCTGTAAAAGTGAAACAAGGCCTTCATGGCCTACTTTGCTCTGGGGGAAATCAGTGTGTGAGTGGTCAGGTGATATTCCATGGTGAATTGCACCAGTGTGCTCTACACAGCCTAAACCCAAGTAACATTTGTTTGCCTTAAAAAGGCAGGACAAACTCCAGGCCTAAATGAAGTTCCAGCATTTTTTGTTCTAAGAAATGGAAGTTACTCCACCTCTCACACCTGTTTTTCTGTCTGAGTGTGAGGTCTATTCCAGCAAGAAGAGGTCTATTGCATGAGACCAGTTGTTCACTGAAGATTCAGGGCTGTAGCAGAAGTTAACTTTTATTAATTTAGGATTCTATTTTGTGCTTTTAAGATAACGATGTCTCGAAGAATTGCAAAACTCTCAGCTTCCATCCTGGCAGGTAGATCTTGAAGAAATAATCTCTGAAATATTTTAAACTCTTCTGAATCATCAAGAATAGTGACAAAGATTTTTCCAAATGAACTCTCAATGCGAGGTATTCCATTGCATTGTTCTTCTGTAGAGACTGCCACTTTATTTCTTTGCACTCTTTATCTCATATTCCTCTAAGCACATGCTGTTAGCTTTCTTTGTGATGCTTCATATTCCCATTATTGCTTCTTCACTCAGTCAGGCCATTCCATCATACACATTGCACCTGCTTGGATATCTTTAAAACTACCTCTACAAATCTCTAAATCCATTACAGATGCAAACGAGAGCCTTGCAGTGAGACAGTCTGTCTTTTGGACACCAGGTTGTCATCAGAAATCTCACCATCACTTCTTCACCTGCTCATGTGGTACCCAGCTGTGCCTTGCTGGCCCTGCCTTTGCCTGGAGTGTGAGATTTGCTATTCAGAGGTGAGATTCCCATTTCTGAAAGACTCCTTGTCAATCTCTCCTAGGCCTTTCTGTGTTCTTTCAGAGAACATACAGAATTAGGTTTTGATCGGGGAGAGGGGAATGCTTTAGTTCTTCTTCCATGTGCATTAAAATAGAAGTGCATATTGTAAAGAAAATATAGCTGCTTAAGGAAGCAGAGTGGTTAGAGTGAAAACTTCCAATAACTCTGGAAGCCAGGATCTTTACATGTTTTACATTACAGTTCACTGTGTTAACACTTGGCCACAGTGCTGTGCAGCTCCTAATGCATCAGAATTATGGAAACATCTGGGCTAAATAGCTTCATGCCGATCCACTGAGAAAATTCACTAAGGATTCAATCCTTTTTAAGATATTTCATTTTCTATCTAGGATAGTAGGTTGCATTATGCTTATATACCGATTTATGAAGCACACAGGAACATTTTGTTTTTTTTTTTTTTTCTTCTAGTCTTTTAAGTTCCTACAGGGCACATCTGTGGTTTTTTATTAAGAGCTACGTTATGGCTGGGCCTTGCGTGGCTGCAGTGTGGGAGAGGGAGCAGAGAGGTTCCTTTTCCCTTTGTACAGCCCATCCAGAGACTGCCAAAAATTACAAACCTCTCCAGAGCCAGGAGTAATCCTTTGAAAGGAAGATGTTTCTGCTGCATCTCTGTCCTTCTGGCCAGGAGAGCTGGCTGACCATGTGGGAAAGTACCAAATGACTCTGCTGCAGCACAACCAAGGTGCTCTGGTTGGAAGCCCCTTTGCTGCAGGCATTGCTTCCCACATGCAGTCTGTCCCTGGCACACCCTTCTGCTGGGACTGCAGGAGCAGCACTGGCATCCTCTTACCTGGCCCAGGTGCTGTTCTGGGGACCCCTAACTGTGCTTTGGTGTGTTTGTGTTGTGCTGGTGCAGAGAGGATGGTCTGGAGCAAGCACTGAAATCTGCTTTTAGGTCTCTTGTAGGGCACACACAGCTCCTGCTGACTGTGAGGTCTGTAGTGTTGTAAGCTGATCCCATTTAGTGTCATCAGGAGCTTTTGGGTTCCAAAACTTCCCTGCCTCCCAGAAAAGGGTGCATGCTGTACATTGCTCTGCTGCATAACCCTTATAAAAACCTAATAGCAAGATGTTGTTCCAGGTATGACTTTGACCTGGGCCTTGCACGTCAGTGGTGAGCATCAAAATGTGTTGAATTTCAGTCCAGCACATGGCCAGTGTGGGGCTCACTCTGACACCATGTAAAATAACTGCCATTAAACTTTTACTGTTGGGCAAAATCTATGTTCTCTATCTTAAAGAGGTGAGGGATTGCTACAGAGCCTTCATTTTTTCCCTGGAGGCAGTGGTGTGCTGGATACATCTTTGAATTGCTTCCTCCAGGCTCTGAAAGCTCAACCTTCATCTGGTGTTCAGGTTGGACTTCAAATGAGACAAGGAGCTGGAGAGGAGACATTTTGGGTGTAAGGGCCCTGTGCTATGGCCCTTCCTTCCAAGGTGACAAGTTTGCTTCAGTTAACTGCTTGATCAGGACTGAATCCCAGTGCTAGAGATCTTCAGGTGTGAGGACTCAGGTTAGTGTGGTATGAAGGTGAAATCTTTCTGTGTCAGGTCAGGTGAATTCAGGCATGCTTGTGCAGCAGGAAAAATACATAAACTTTCTTTTTCAAGTCGGATCCTTCAATTCTGCTCACATTTGAAAGCAGTAAATTAAACTGCTTATCTTCTGAATCTCTAAACAGTCTGATACATAATTTTTCTTCTGTCTCCCTAATTAATTTGGATGTCTTTTTTTCTTCTAATGAAAGGGATGATATTCACCAACTGTAGTGTTTTAAGCTGACATAATGAACTGTTGCTCTAACGGAAAACCAGTTTTAGCAGACCTGAGAGCAGCAATACCAGCTTGTCACCCCACACTGATCTCCTTGAGTAGGTATGTGAACTTCAGTATCCCTTCTCCCAAATACAGGCTGTATGGGGTATAAATAAGGACCTTTCTATGTTGTGCTGACTTTCTCTTCACTAGGCCAAAGAAATGTAAATACAGATCAGGAAATGTTCAACCCATGGTGTGGGGAGTTAATCTGTTTTATATGCATAGAAAAGCTTTTATAGGGATGGTCATCTACACAAGCTCTTGTCTGATGTGCACTGTAAATAAAGTTCTGTCCTGGCTCTCTGTAAATCTCAGCAGCCTGGACTGCTTTGAGCATTGAGAGCCCAGCTGAGCACTGAGAACAGAATGCTGGCACGTAGCACTTCAGGTTATTGTGAATTTCCCAGCTTCAAACAAGCCCTAAACACCACTGTAAAAACTCTGGGATGAAGCCTGTGTGAGCATGAGCTTCCCAGGGAGTGCTGGGATTTTCTGGGGTGAGAAGAAAGCACCTCTGTCTGAGGGCTCAGTGTTCTTGGTGACAAACCTGGAGCTGGAGACTCAGCCCCAGCTGCAACTGCTGTCTCTGCTCTGGGTTCCAGCTGCTGGGCACAGTTTGTTGACTTTACCCTCTGCAAACCTTGTAATGTGTACACTTTAGGGGAAAAAAGTCTACAAACTTGACACCACTTCATAAGTCTTCCACTTCTGGGTATAGGAACAAAGAGCCAACATGCAGCCATGATTATATTGAATGCATTGTTGCCAAGTCTTCTGAAAATATACTGAGGAATGCTGTATGATTTGTGTATGCACTGGAATATAGATGTGCAAAGCTGAACAGAGCTTCATTTCCTTCCTGTGATTGGTGTTATTGCAATGACTTAGAACCTCTTAAAATGTTTTGCCAGAGTGAAGCACATCTCCCAATTCAAAAAGGAAGAATGTTGGTGAGTATCTAGTAGAGAGGTAGTGTTTTGTGTTTGGTGTTCTTTTTTAAAATTCTGATTTGAAAAATAAAGAACAAAAATCTCTTGCCTGGAGTACATGCCAGGGAAGACATAGCACAGTGTGTTTCTTTGCATTAAATACCAGGTAAGTGATGCAGCTGGACTCATTCAGTTGGCATTACAGATGTTTTCAAGTCCCCAGATGTGCTGGAGACTGGTGTGTGTTCTGACACTGAGGAACACCCACGTGTCAGTGAGAATGAATTTCATGTTACTCCTGCTTTGTTGTAGATGCACCTTTCTCAGCTGTTAGTACTGAAAGTGCCAAGTATCACATTCACACTGGTTAAGGAAATAATTCATGAAATGAAAACATATTTTCCAGGATGTTTATTGACTGTGTGTCCAAGGGGATCCCTTGAGCAGCCCGAGAGGGAAATGCCACTGAGAAAAATCACAGGATGATGCCTTGCAGCTCTCACTTGTTCTCAGGACACCCATGATGTCCATGAGTTTTCTCAGGTATTTTCAGGTGGAGAAAGATAAATTGACACAAGCTGTTGTATGGAACAGTTCTTTCTTTATTTAGAAATAATGTATTCAAACTTAGTCATTTTTTACTGTTCTAGATGGTCTTTACTGAAATTGGTGCACTGTTTTGTAGAAAACTACATGTTGTTTATTTATGTTTTAAGCCTTTTCAATGGGAAGAAATGAGGTAGGGCTGTCAGCATGTTCTGCATTTCTCTGCTTTACTAATGGCAAGAACTTCTGTGGAAAGTTGAAGGAAAAAGTTAATCCCACAGTACAACAGGTTTGGCACATCCTCCTGGCCTTGAGATGGTATTTTTCCCTGGAATGTCTGAAGGCACCTCAAGGTAGGTGATGATTGTTACTTGTGTTTTACAGTTGGTAAAATTAAGTCACTAGAGGTTTAAGTGATTCACATGAAGATCAGATAATAAATCCAGAGTGTGTTAGGCACCAAACTCCCCTGTTCTCAGCCTCTGGCAGCATAGCTCCACTCAGAAAAGGAAAAAAACCCCCAAACCCTCTAATTAGTCATGGAAGGAGTGAATGTGCAGGAATCTCATACACTTTCAATCATACAGTTCTTTTTCATTGATGCAAAGTGTTTCTGGGGTGTGAGTTCACAGGGAGAAAGGGTGACTGAGGTGAGAAATGTTCAAACAGCTGAACAAACCACATATCCACATGAAATTACTGCAGGGTTTGTAAGTTCATAAAAGCCTCATAACTGGAAGGTTTATTAGCCAGCATAATAATTTTCCAAGGGAAATAGGGTGAGTTTTGAGTTAATTATCTCTCCACTATGCTGCATGTGCTGGCACACTGGAGGAAAACATGATTTTTCTTTTTTTTCTGCATGTGATTGACCAATAGAGTGGTGATCCAGAGAGGTTATGGGACTATAAAAACAAAGCAAAAATCCCCAGCAAACCCAAGAGTGACACTGGGGTGTATAATGTTGAAATGCCTCCAGTAGAGATAACTCATTATTAATGCTCCTGCACACAACAAGGGAGCCTTTGGGGAATGTTTTTCTGTATGACTGTGCCATTTTTCTCTGACTTGCAAAAAAGCTGCATTCACACTGAAGCTCATTGAGAGAAATGAACGTGGCAGATCAGAGGAATGGATTTCAAAGCAAAATCCACAGCTTTTAGGTGGAGTGATTTATTTTTCTGATGTCAGTTTTGTTAGGATATTGATCTTCAAAAGCCTGATTTCTGTGGTTAGAGTAATATCCTTGGTGGGCTTTCATGCAGCTGGTGAGTGTGATTCACTAAAAGTTTGTATTTTAGAGATTTTTTTTTTTTTTTCAGGAACAGTAATTTTTTCCACAAGACTCTGAAAGAAATTTATAATGCATATAAATGGAGTTTATTCAGGCTTTGGCAGATCGTGACCCACGTTAATTTGTAACACTCAGCATCTCCTAGCAAGTAGTCAAGTTTAGTGTTCTTGTGTTCAGGTAATGATTCCTGGATACAATTCTCTGATCCTGACCTCAAGCAGCATATTTTCTTGGACAAGAACGTGTTTTCTCCTGTAGGGGTGAAACAAAAGCTTGTATATTGATCAGACCAGCTACTTCTGTCTGACTGAAGGTATAATTCACATGGCTGAAGTGGGTAGCAAATACAAAAGTATCTCAACAGCTGCATGAGCTAAACAGACATTTAAAAATATTGCCATTTATAAGTTTATAAAGCCTCCTAAGAGTAAGGCTGATTAATCAGCTTACCAATTTTCCAGGAGAAGTAGATGATGAGAATTAACCCTCCAGTACACTGCACACAAGAAAGTACCACAGAACAGTTTTCACCTTTTTATTTGCTGATGAGAAATCAAAAGCACTGGGGAAAAGCCCTGAGAAGTCAGAAGCACAGGGAAAATCGCCACAGTTGGTTTGTTTTGGTTTTTTTCAGGTGCAGACTGTTCTGCCACTTTAAATAAACATGGTAATCTATGAGACTAGTATTAAGATAAATGTTTTGTGGCCTCAGCTAAGTCCATTTCCTGCACTCATTTCTCAGCGTGCAGAATGGCAATAGCTGGAGCACTTGGGAGGGATCTGGACAGACACTGATAAAGTACTTGCTAAAAAGGAACTAGCTGATCACACCCATGGGTGGTCCTTGGCAATGTTTTGTTTACAAAAATCTCTGACATTATTTGCAACAACAGCATTCTTCTGACAGAAGGCTGTTCTGGTTTTTCTGAAGTGTTCTGTATCAGTTCATAGGCTGATGTCCTAAAGAGGGAGATGGAGAGGACTGGGGTTAAAATCCACTGATGTAAGAGATCATGCACTTTTTCTGTGTGTAACACAAAAGATTTGTCATTTAGAATGGTGATTGATTGCCAGCCTGGTTATGTTACCTTAGCAAAGGAGTTGGAAATGGGCTGCTCAGCTGAGTGGATTTACTCCTGAGTGGATCCACTTGCTAGCTTGGGAGACCAAGGGCTCATACAGAATAGGGCTTTGGACACTTGGAATATCAGTCAGTGTGATTGAAAGGCCAAATATTCAGTAAGTTTCCTTTGGGACAGGAAGAAGCAAGGCAGGTCTAGCCCTTCAGAGTTGTTTGCAGGCTGAAGAGAGTTCAAGTCTAGCAGAAGGTGTTAGATCACTCTAATGATGCTAAAAAGTTTCCAGATAGTGACAGTAGACTTCACAATGGAATACCAGAAACAGCAATCCAGATAAAAAAGCCCTGGAGTCCCCTTTTTTGTTTTTAACTTTCTCTTCAACATCTGTGTTTTTTCCAATGAAACTTTTGTAATGGTAAGGTACAGTAGACAACGATCCCTCTGTGGCAGTATTTCCCCTCCTAGATCTTGAAGGAATACTGCTTTGGCTTCCATGGTTTATTTACTGGCATTGCCTGTGCTGGCTGTAGGAAGACCATAACAGTGTAGGACTGTGAGTAATGATGCACATGGGGGCCTGATGAGCTTCCAGCAGATCATCTGAAGGCTGATGCCATGTTGCAGGAAACTTAAAGAGAAGCCCTTCAAATCAGCAGGTACTTTTTTCCTCTCAGGACTTGCTGCTGCAGAGTTTCAAGACTCCCTTTGAATGGTTTATCATTCCTCTTTGTGTCCTGTGGGAGACAAAAAACTGCTGTATGTAGCTGGTCATTATGGGAATCCTCACGGGTGTCTCACAGGAAATAATGGACAAGATGCCATTGCAAGAAGATGGATTTCAGAATTACTTGTATATAGTAGGTGATGAATACAAGTGACAACAAAGAAACATCAGTAAGAACTCGGTGTAGGAAAGCTACTGCACTGACTCAGTGTCCTTCAGTAAAAATGAGTGTGGTCTATAGATTTTGGTTATTCCAGCAAAGCAGAGTTTAGCTTGTCACATTTTCAGTTTCATCTAAAACTTGCAGAAAGGTTTATTGGAGCCTTGAACTCTACATCAAAACAAAACCTTTGAAAACTTCAAAACTTTGAGTATTTTTCCCCCCATTCACTCATTTCTGTTCAAATCCATTTTTTTCCATCAGCTGAGGCCATTGGCAGATGAATTGGTATCCCTGAGCTAATATTCATTTTGCTGGGACTCCAACTAAGAGAGACCTTGATGGGTGTTCCCCTCCAGCAGCGACCTGTGGTTCTTGGCAGCCCTGGGAAGGAAAGGGGTGACACCAGCCAGAGGAAGGGTTTCTGTTTTCAGTGCACCAGCCAGATTTTGGGTACTGCTGCCAAGAATGCAGATTTTATTAGTGCTGCAAAAAGAAACTCTGTTCAGGGGTCTTTATTTTCAATTCCAGTTTAATTCATGTTAATACTGTAAAGTATATCCTCTACTACCCTAATGCCATCTCACAGCCCCGGGTGGAGTTGCCCTCGTGTGATGGAGTGGAAATGGGTTCAGGGTCTTTAGGGAGTTGGGGTTATTATACCAGATTTAAAGCATAAATGGGAAAATTATGTGGGTGGGGGAGAGATGGGGTAGGGAGAGGAAAGGCCTGGGATATGTGAACTGGTTTTAGTAAGAGTCAGTGTGAAATTTTATCCCCTTCTCAAGAAGACACCAGCCTTTTCAGTCTCCCCCTTTTTTCCAGGCTTAAAATAAAGAAGTAAATAGCTCATGCCCTCACTTGCTGGCTTCCAATGGAACCCAGAACCAGGCGGTACAAAAGAGACACAAAAAGTCATTTAATGGCTTGAAAGGAAATATTTACAAATGGATGAGGATGAGGTAGGATAGGTTCTTAAGAATTGCCCCATTTAGTTTCTGTAGCAGAGGACTGCAGCAGAAGAATTTTGTTCACCTATTCTTGTGTTCATGGTATGCACCAAATAGGCTATGCCAGGTGCTTGAATGAAGAAATACTTAATTACTTAAACTTTCATTTACATTAGCTCTAAACTCTCATTTTATTACTTACTTTAATTATCCAAGCCAAATAAACACTGAGGAGCGTATCTCACATGAATTTAGACCCAGACTCAGCAAGGTAATTTAATTTAGCACCAGTGTAATTCACAGCACATTATAAGTCCCACTGAAACCTACTCCTGCCGTTTTGCAGTTGTTTCGAAGCTGGTTTTATTTCTTGACTCTCCAAGACAAGCCAAGCTTTTTTTTTTTTTTTTTTTTTTTTTTTTCATTCATTTCAGCTCAAGTTATGAGCAGGGGAGAAAGGCAATTTGAGGTTAAGTGAAGAAAAATTTTACAGACTACTTGGGGAAAAGCTGAATTTTAAGTAGAGCTGAATGCAGAGGAGCTGAAGCACGTGTGGGCTGGGTGTTTCTAAAGCTGCAGGTGGAGGGTGCTTGCTGTGTACCCAGTTCCCAGGGTGCTGCTTGGATGGGTCTGCACAGGAGGGGACAGGAGGCCACTCTTTCCTAAATTCCCTGGTGCTGGCCCCTCACGAGAAGTGCCACGATAAAAACTTACTTGGATGCTGGGAGAAACCGGATCTGCACTTGGTTGCTCACTTTGCTTGCCTGGGTAGCTCAGGGTGTGCTGGGGGAGCCTTTTGCTGCTGCTGAAACTGTGGCAGAGGAATTGCCTGGATGAATTCCTGTTCAGAAGTTCTAAAGAAACCCTCACCTTGGCATTAGCTTGGTTGGAATACTTACTTCTGTAAGATCCAGCTTGCTCAGAGTGTGGTCCTGCTCATGTTGGTATGAATAACTCCATTATGTAAAAATAAAATTACGACTGCATAAATTAGAAGAAATTTGGATCCTGTGCCATTCTTTCAAGAAGTTGTGAATGCAGTTGGGGAATTTACAAATATCTGGACTATTAATTGAAAACACCAGGCAAAATTTTGTATTTCTTATTAGGGCTACAACAGTTTTACAGCTCACTTTCTTTTAGCTTTAAATAGTTGTCTAGATAATTGAACATTTTGTTTTAAACCTATTAAAATAATGCTATAGAAATTAGTGCCAGTTTTATGTAAAAATGTAGAGAAACTTAGCCCATGTAAAATGTTTTTTAGTTGAGGAAAATACCTAAGCAACTTTCTGGAATTCTTGAAACGTTTTGACAGAACTTCTGATATAATGACAGAGAAGATGCTGAAGGATTAGCATTTTAAACCAAATGGGGTTTTTTTTGTGTAAAACAAGAAGAATCAATCATCATGTTAAAGGGGGATTGTTATAACAATGAAGCAATTTATCAAATGCAAATGCAGGGTTATGAATAGACTCCAGAAAGCTCTTAGCTTCTTGTCCAGAGCTGCTTTCCCACAAAGTTAACATTATGTCACTGACAGAGCTGCTGGGAAACTGGGATACTTGCACGTAGAAAATTACTTTACAAAATATTGCTATTTTTGGATTTATCAACACATAATTCTGAAAAATATTTTTTTCTTTCTTTGCATACCCACTCCCCCTGTTTGCCTAAAATTTGAAATGGGAGTACTCCTACTTCAAGTGAATAGTGGTGCTTGAAATAATTTGAATTCTGTACAGTAACATTGAAACTCAAAGTCGTTATTTTAAAAATTACAGAAATAATTGTTTAAAAATAGCACTGCTGTGCTTTCAAGCGCTTTCAGTTGCTACCACTTATTTTAACTGAACTGTTTCTTTAATTTGCAGCACATATTTTGTGCAACCTGGGTTAGTCTGTAGAAACTGCTGGATTACTCCTGTTCCTTTATCTGCTCCTAGGGAAGTGTTTCTGAGTCAGCAGAGAGAACCCAGCACATTTTCCAGCATCCAGGAGGGAAGGCTTGGGAGAAGGACAGGCAAACCACTGATGAGCCAGCAACAGTAGAGAGGAGGAAGGGCAAAGTGGGACAGCTTGAGAGGAAGGCCCAGGTGGACACCAGGAGGAAGTGCTGAGCGCTCTCACTCTGGCAGTGGAGTAAGAAACCTTAGAGCAAGCACACACAGCAAGATCATAGTGAACTTCTCAGAAATTAGCCAAACTGTATTGCACAGATTGATAATCCCTGCTACACTGAAAGCCACAGCAGGGGAGCTTGTCTCAGTCTTGTCCCTGACACTCCTGCTCTTCAGAGAGCTTAATGCTGTCCAGGGGCTGGGGCTGTGGAGGAAACCCTTCCTTCCTCCCAGCTGCTCCTCATGTGTCCCAGGACTGCCACAAAGGGGATTGGGTTTTACTCCTCAGAACAAGCAGCCCTAAGCCTTCTCTACCAGGCCTCTCATTGTCCTTGTCCCTGTTCTCCAGGTTTTTTGTGTCCTGTCCACATCCTCCTGGGATGATGGTGCCCAGAGCTGAGCTGCCTGCTTCCCCCACTGAGCTGAAGGCAGGCCTTGTTCCATGTGTTCTACAGATGCCACTTGTTTATTCTTCCCACAGGGGTTCTCCATTTGTTCCCAGCAGCACGATGTTGTTGACTCCTATCTGTGATTTAATAGACTATAGCTCAGTAGGGAAATGGTAGAGGATTTGTGGGTTTGATTTTTTTTTTTCCCTACCTTTCTGACTGCTTTAATCAAAAGGAAAAGAAAGTGCTATAGGATCTCTGGCAGATTTAGTTTATTTAATTTATTGGTTTTCTCAATGCTGAGGTTGAAAAGCCACGTTCACAAAAGTACCTGCTGACATCATGAATGTCACTGGACTGGGCTATCAGAAGATCAGTATCAGCTGAGAGGGTTGTGCTTGACTTCAGGTTTGTCTTCACAAAATAGTTTTAATAATTTTTTTTTTAATTGGGTCTGAAGTCTGAGTTTGAAAGTGAAGCTAAAAATCTCATCCTTATTTCTCTTTTGTTTCTGCAAAGCCAAAAGTTTGCTGTCCCCTTGCTGTCTGTGTCACAGCAATCTGAACTTGTTTTTAGCCAAAATGTTATCTGGGTGTCCAAGCTTTTTTCCTCTGTCAACAAATCCATGTTGATGGAAGGCTCAGTGTTGTTATTTGTGCTTAAAACTCTGTTTTACCTTGCAGGTCTACACTGGAGCCACTATGTCGTGAGAATATCAGAGATAAGAAGTCCTGAAAAACCATAATTTGTGTGCAAGATGACATTTCAACAGCGTGGACAGGGATGAAAAGGTTATGGGGGTTTTGGGGGGGGGTTTGTTGTTGTCATGTTGTTTTGTTTTGGGGTTTGGATTTGTTGATTTTTATTTTAAACACGATTTGGGAACAGATGAGTGCTTAACCTCTTGAGACCAAACATCTGTTAGTGTGATGTAGCAAACTTGTGTGTTTGTTGCCCATTTCATGACTACAAGCTAAAAATATTTTGACATCACTAGTTAAAGTTTGATAAAAGGTAATTATTGGTGTAGAAACACCCAAGATGTTTCCCATGTTGGCTGCCTTTCAGTCCATCCCACTGAATATTGCAGTGCTTTCCAGTCAGATGTTAGAGACCATTTCAGAAATGCTTACAGCAACCTGGCAAAGGTTTCTGCCACTGTATGTGCACTGGCTCCATGAATCCCAAGTATTTATTTCTGGGTCTGCCATCTTCTTAGAAAAACATTTAATACTCAGACTGTATCTTCTGCACGCATTCAAGTGGTAAAAGCAAAGAAAGAAAAAAGAGTGTCTTTCAACAGTTGATTTTCATCTCATGTTTTGTGTTGGTGGATGTTGCAGCAGCAGTAGACTCTGCAAAGTGGAGTGACTCTTGCCTTACTCTGTGACATGATTTTGCTCCTTCTCCCACTGTTTCCTGAGCTCAGCATGTCCCAGTGTTGTTTGGGAGAGATACAGAGCCAGCTGGCTGCTTTTCCAGGCAGCATTAGTCTCCCCATGCCTCTCCCTGCAGACAGCAACTTCTGTGTGATAAGGCTAAGTTTTCAGCTCTGAACAGTCATGAAAACACACCATTGCTCTAGTAAGAACATTCAGCTGAGATCTCAGATGCATGGCCAATTTGTCTCCTGTACAATGCTCTTAGTTTGCAGCTTTAATGCAGCAGGGTTGGAAATAATCAGGCTTTGAAGCAGGACCATGTGGCTGAGCACACAGAGCAGGAAGCAGAAGGTTTGACAATTGCATCATTATCTGTGTCATGCAGACAGAGCAGCCCACAGGAGAGAGCTCTGTATCACAAATGTAGTGCTGGAAATGGGACTCAGTGCTCGCTCTCCCCATTCAGGGTTCTGGGCAGTGGACTGGACAACAGCATGAGTGGTTCAGAGTGGCATTTCTTAGCTTCTGGGTTTTTTGAGTTTCCTTTTTTGGTTTCTTTTTCCTGTCTTTTTAAATTTTTTCTGCCTTTGTAACTTATCCCTTTCTCTTCTCTACAGCATCCTTGAGGCTGATATGCTGCTGGTAGAACCAGACACTCATATTCAACCCAAATCTCTTCTGCTTTTTTGCCAGCTCTACTTCCCAATTCCAACAGGTCAGGGGAGCAGTGGTTCTAACCAGGCCAAGGTGCATGTTAGGAAGTGAGAACAGGTCTGTGAGCTCTTACCAGCAACAAGAAAAGGCTGCAGACAGCTGAGCAGACATCAGGACTGGAGAGGGATGGGGGCAGAATGCTGTGAGTGCTGCTGGTTCCTGCAGAATTCCACTGGAATGGCTATTTCTGACTTAAGGGGAAAAAACCCTCCCCATAAAGAATAGGGTGGGTTTAGTTTTTAGGACATTTAATGATGTACTGGCACATAGAAACTGCACTATAAATATAGTCTGAAAAATATGAGCTTAGTTTGGAAGCTGCTCTCAGCTAAATTATGGGGTTTTGATCCTGACCTAAACTGATCCCACATGTTCCTGTATTCTCCCAATGTTTGAGAGCACAGTAAATCAACTGCAATTTTTGCTTTTTATTGCAAAGAATGAACAGAAGAGATTGGAAATTATATGACTTTGGCATATGTTTATCACATGGTTCAGGACTGTTTGATATCTTTTTGGGTTTAAGATTTAAATAAAGTTTAAAACAGGTATAGAGGATCAAAACCTGTTAACTGGTATTAGCTCAGAGAAAGCAGCCTGAGGTTCACCAGAGTGTTCATTTCACAAACATTCAGTGCCTCTACAGAGAAGAATGCACTGATTTTATGAGTATGAATGTGCTCTGCTCACACATACTGACTGTGTGAAGAAATAGTACCACAGCAGGGAACAGTAAAGGAGTAGGAAATATCAAGTGACTTCCTTGGTAACGATACCCACTGCTTTAAAGCAACAGCTATTGTACCCCTGGATTGTGTGCTTCTCCTTTGAAAAATGAGCATGTTCAGTATTTATTCTTTTTAGCTTTCCTAAGGCCTTCTCTTCACTCTTCTCCACTCCTCCTTGTGTTACCCACTTAGGGGTGATGCCATAAGCAACTGTCTGCTCTGCAGCATGGAGCTTAGCCTACCCACTTCAGCTTTAAAACTCTGCCTTTCTGTTCACAAACACTTTTTTGTCACCTGATCCCTGCCCTCCAGCCTTTTTTATTTTTAAGATATTTCATAATTTTGTTGTTGTACCTTGTAACTTCTTTCTATTCTTCAGCTCCAATTTCTTTCTCTTTTTCTTTTAGCTTAAGAGCTGGTATTTATAATTCTTTACTGGCACTATTGAAATATGGCTAAACTGTCTTCTTGCACTTGGCTTTCCTAATGGCCTGACTTTCCCCTCTGAAACATTAGTCTTGCAGCATGATTTTTGTGAGCTGACTGCCCACACAAGTCTGCTGCCATGTGGGCTGTAGTCAGCTTGTCTGAAGCCTTCCTCAGTAAATTACCAGGTAACAAAAGTTAACTGCCCCATAAAACCACATGGATGAACCATGCTATTGCTGGCTTGCCCTACTCAGCCATCCTCTTCCTATGTGCTGGATTTTTTGGGCTGGGGAAAGGACTACCCAGGGTCCCTTTTGGCTCTCCTCTCTGTGTTTCTGATAACTGGTGACCTGGCTGTGGGCTCAGGAGCACATCTCAAACTAGGAGCCTGAAGCAGTGCATCTGAGCTAACAAGTTCCTATTTTATTTGNGGCACTCCAAAGTTATCCTCCAACACTTAACTGCTTTCTGGACACCTTGAAAAATGTTTCAGAGTAATGCTTCAAAGCTTATCTATTGCAGCACTAAATTACCTGCTGCAGAGTGAAGATGTCTAACATGGACTCAAAAAGGGGTCAGCTTTGCAACATGCCTGAATTGGCCATGACTCAAACTGGCAGAAGTAGTCTTAATTTTGTAGTTCAATAGATGTGTAGAATAGCTTTATGGAGAATTGGAGATGTCAGGTTTCTGCCAACCTGCTAACAGGATTTATATTGCTCTTGTAACTCGTAATTTTTACTACTGTGGCTCTGGTATTGTCTTTTATCCTGTGTGTCTTCTGTCTCATTTTTTACTTCTCGATGAGATAACAATCCCATTTGGGGTTTGGGGTTCTTTTTCTTTTTGCTTTTGTTGTTACTAAGTAACTGAGTTTTCAGTCTTCTTCAGGGGTTTCAAGTATTTCTATGCAGAGCTCCTGGGAGAATCGTGAAGGAGATCAAAAATTATACAGAAGGCTGTTAAAATACAGGGTGGTAGTTTGAGAGGGGAGGCTGCTGGGTTATAAAGCATCCAGAAATAGCCAGAATATCTTAGAATATAATTTAATCCATACTCCTGCCCCAAAGAAGAACCTTTACACTAATATTCCTAACAGAGGCTTGCCTAAATTGTCCTTACATAATGACAACCCTTCAGCTTCGTTAGGCAACTGCTTAGGCTTAACCTTAACCCTTGGAAAGCTTTTCCTAATCTTGAATCTAAGTCTTCCACGATCCCAGAAATAATCTGTTTGGGATAGTGCCAAAAGAATTTAGCTTCTTTTCTGCTTGTTGCACTGACTTTACAGGAATGGAGGAGGGAAGCAACAATATGAAAGGTACTTTCAGAACAAAGTGGGTATTTTCAATCCTTTTTGTTAGATTGATTCTTTTGGTCATTAACATTGCTGGGAATGCCTGTAAACACTTCAGGGTGTCCCCTTGGCAAGAGGGATCACAGCTGAGTGTTTCCTGCACTGAAATCAGAATGCTGAGCTTTCTGCAAGGGCTGCACGTGGCCACACTGCTTTTAGTTAAAAACCAATAGGCTGAGAGCTAGGAAGGGAGCTGAGAAGGGGAAGCACTCAAAAAGGCCTTGATTAATAGCATCCCTAAATGACAATGGCTGTTTTATGTTTTTTGTAGAGACTGTAGTGTTTCTGATGCATAAAAATAGAGAAGATGTGGTTGCAATTAATGGAGAGCTCTTTGTTGAAGCTGTTGACTGTAGGAAAGAACCCAAGGGTTTCTTATGCTCCTCAGTTGTAAAACTAACAGAATACATCTAGGGCTGCCTTGTGTCACTCCATGGCATCTTTCAAAGCTGTAATTAGCAGATATCTAATGAGTTGTGGCTATAGCATGTGGATCAGATGACTGAAATATTTACTTTAGGCCTCTGATTCTCTGTCTCTAAACAAGGGAGGATAACTTGGGTTTAATGTCTAAAGACTCATTTTTCTTGGGTTGTCTTGCCTAGAAACTTAATTTCTTCCCCATGGTCTGTCAAACTGAGTCCTCTCCAGTTTCCTCAGTGGCAAGGTACATCTAAAAAATTTACTGGTGAGTCCTTGCTTCATGAAGCCTTTTTTTTTTTTTTTTTAATTTTGTAAGAAATTAATCAGAAAACTGTATTTTCACTTGCATTTTTTGACAAGATTTTCCTGTTTTTTACCAGTGCAACTTTTGAGCATAGGAGACAAATCAAGCCAGGCTGCATTTTTAGCCAGGGAAGGCAAGGGGCAGCTGCAGCCATCCTTCCACTGCTGTCTGCTTGAACAAAAGTTGTTAACATCTCATAGTGTCCAGGAAGAAGTTGTTTTCAGGACAAGAGTTTGTGTGTCAGTTCAAATTACCTAGTTGGAAGCCTTCCCATTTTTTTCAGCCCACAGGCATTTCTTCTGTGTTTTTTCCTTAGCCTATCTGGAAACTTTGAATATTAGCTTTAACAATAACTTCATATTGACTGTGCTTGAGCTGACCTTGGTTCAGAAATTTCCTAATTGTCCCCTGTGCTCAGCCATTCCACCATAAAGATTCAGATGAACCAAATATTGAGCTAAATCAAAGATAGACCTCTCTGTTAGCTGGTTTTCTGTACAGCTGGTTGTTCCTGAAGACTGTTCAAAGCCATTCTGCAAGAAATAATTGCATGAATGCAGCTGTGAGAACAGTACTACACCCAGACCCATACCTGCAAATGGTGTGTTATGGTCAAGTCCTGTTGCATGTTCCTGAAATGGATTTATTCCTGCAATCAGCACTTTTCTAGACATGTGTCCCAGGGGACCTGAACTGAGTGTTCAACAAGTTTTTAATAAAGAAAGAAAAAGCATGGGGGAGGTTAGCATGTGCTGTAAGAGTGTCTGTTTTATAACAGTCATGGTTGTCACAATAAACATGATTGATGTGCTCTTCATCACCAGGCACTCTCTTAATTCTTTAGATGGTGGCAAAGACGAATAGGGAGTGAACTTCATCCTTCTGGAAAGCTGTGGATTTAAGCAGTGCCAATCTCATGGTCACAGGCAGTTGACTGGGTCCCATGGGAGCTGCAGTCAGGCCAGCAGTGCTTGTCCTAACAGTGATTTTTCATGTGCCAGTCTGGTTTGTCCCTCAGCCCAGTTGTATTTCTCTCAAAGATGAAAGCAGGGAGTACTTTTTCCTTTATCAAATTGGCTGTAATCTGTGGGTACTGAGTAATTCATGTGAGTTATGCAATTGATGGAAGATGGGCATTGCTGTGGCTCCAAGTTCTGTCAAATACATAGGTTTGTAGTTACATCTCTGTCTATGACAAGGATTTGTGTATAAAGATATGGGTGTTCTTTAGGTTTTATTAATCACACAAAAAGCTGTAAAATTAACTCCTGTGACTGGTGGGAACACCAGTTTCCATGAGCCATTAAGTAGGTAAATAATTTCTGCTAATAATATAGCCTGTCTTGTCTGTCAGTCAGGCACATCTAATTCTTCTGCTGGCTGCTTTCAGACATATTTAATGGACTGAACTAAAGGGAAATGCCTCCTAGCAAGGATCTTCTTCTTGGAAAGATGTTTGTAGGTCTCACTATGAAAGCTTCTCCAAAGTGATCTTCTTAGGATCTGTTTAATGAGAAAATCCAGAACTAAAACAGGAAATGAGAGTCAATTACTTACTTCAAGCTAGAAGGAAAGTAATTCCCAACTAAATGATTTAGGCTAGCAGCCCACAATCTGGAGCTGAGGGTCTGAACTGCACAGTGTGATCTGCATCTGGGAACACAAAGGTACAAATTGCCTGAGCATCCCTACTCCACCAGAGCTCACAGCTTCCAAAGTAGATGGGTATGGTCTGGCAAAGGCTGGAAATAGTGAGCGTGGGAGATGCATGGCATGGCCAGACTCTTTCCATTACAGTTTCCCACCTCTTGGTGAAGCCCCTGGGGCAAAAATATTTGTAATATTCCATCCTTTTCTTCCAAAGAGGTGACTCATGTCTGGGATCCTGCAACTTTTCCTAAAAGGGAAAGAGGGAAACTGCTGTTGTAGAAGAACTGAATTCAGTGTTTTCCCTCCCTTCAGGCCAACATTTTTAATGAGGAGAAAACTGGAAGATAGTCTGTAAGTTTTCTGTCTTGAAATTCCAAGCCACTGAAAACAACAAAGGCTGTTCCTGAGTTTGCACTCAGAGGAGGGACATGGATCAATAACATGATTGCATTTGGAGATGAGTGGATGAGTTGACCTTTGGGTCTTTTCAACTTGCTTGCAGCAAATGATGTGAAATTATTATCCAAAAAAAAAAAAAAATCAAATTGTCTTATAATTTGAAAGACAGCTGTTGAACTGTTTGTGCAACACAGTAAAGGCTGTTCTACTTTTCATTGTGAGGGTTTGGGTATTTGTGCTGAATGAGAGGAATGGGCTGCTCATGACCTACCAGGGCAACCTGCTCTGGTCTGACCTCACTCTGCCAGGCAGTCTCCCCTTCATAACCTTGGAAAGGGCTCAGAAATTTCAACTGAGATGGGATTTAATCATCTTTATTGCTTATGATGTCTAGGAGCACTGGGAGTTGGATGGAAGGAAAGGATTCCTGTTGGTGCCCACGCTGACACAGCAGCAGAACCCATCAGTCACCTCGTGAGTTTGACAGCAGCTGCTGGGCCAGCCCATGGCTCCAGCTCCACACTGACCACTGCAGGTATCCACACATGCAGAGCAGATGGCTTAGGGCACTGGAAGGAGACTTAGGGGACAGAAAATAACAGGAGACCAAGTTCTACTGATTTTGCTCCTCATGGAGTAACCTTTTTGTTATTGGAGTGGCAGAGCAGCCCCACAGGTCACTTTCTGTCAGGGTGAGATCCCTCTCATCCAGTTTTCAAATCAGGTATCAGTTTGTCATGTACACCTATTTTAGTTCTTCTTTTCTCTCCTGCAGAAGTCTTGTTATAAGTACAGTCAGAAATTCTAGGAGTTTCTTGCATTTTGAACACATTTATTAAATATATGTGTATATATACATATATATAATATTAATGGATCAAAGGCATAACCAGTACTTGTGTACCACTTGTGGCCATCAAAGCATAACCAGACCAGCATTTCACAGGCTGTGTATATTTTACTGTCCTTATAAATTGTCTTCAGTTGATTTTGAAGATGGTCAAAGGTTGAAATATTGAGTTACTGTTTTGAGGACATTATTCCAAGATACAGCAGCTGGCAAAGATAGTACAGTAGTTTAATAACCTGTGGTATGTCTCTACAGAGTGGATATAATTTTAGAAAATAATATATAGTTCACAATGCTTGGATGTTATTGACAGATGAGTGAATGTAGCACCAAGCTGCAGCCAGTAAACTCCATCTTTCATGTTGTCAGATAAGCTCATTTGAAGTCTAGTAGCTACTTTTAATTGTTGTTCATTAACCTTTGTATTTTGGCCCCTGAATAACAGGTGGAGGCTTCTGTGACTAATGTTTTGGTGAGCTAGAGCAGAGTGTGATGTGCTGATGTGGGAATAAGGTACTGGAAGACACAGCAGCCTCGGCTGATGACTGAATTGCAGCTTTTAGCCTGGCTGGGTTTTTTTGTTCATTTGTCCAGGAGAAGGGGGAATGCTGAAGAAATTGTACATTATTACAACAGTGAACAGTTGGCTGCAGATCATATCAAGAGACAAAGAAAGCCATGCCTAATGACTAAAACAGACAGCAGGTTGCAGATTTGGACTCCACGATGCATTCCAGCCAGGAACATGAAAGACAGGAAATATCTTACATGTGCTGCCTTTGGGAAACAAGAGAAGATATGGAGGTCAGGCACAGCTCTGCTACGTTGGCTGATAAATCTTTCCTAGTAGTGGCCCTTTTCCTTTCCCTTTTCTTTTTGTCCCCCTGAGCAGTGGGAAGATGAAGCAGCCTTGCTGCCAGCTGCTCAGCATTGGTCACTGCCTGCGGGAAGGATGGGCCCATCAGCGCGGCCGAGCGCGGCCGTTCATCACCCAGCACGTGCAGAGGTGGGCTCAGGACTGACCTTGAGCACTGCACCAGCAGCTCTTGGCCAAGCCAGTGGGAATGTCCATCCCTTCTCTCCAAACACAACCCAACAGGCTGCTGCAGGCAGGGATGGCTCTGGAGAAGTTTGTAACTGTTGGTGTTTGAGAGCGTGTCTCAATTGAGTTTAGTGAGACCACTGCAATGTTTGAAACCACTGCAATGTTTGAAACCTCTGGTGTTGTGAGGGCTCTGTCAGCCCTGTTTGTATTCCTTTGCAGTCTTGCAAAAATAAGATGGCAGACTTAGCAGGGTGTTATTTTTTCCTTTATCAAAATCTGGGTAAGTCACTAGAAAAATGGTCATCTTGGTGTGGTAATGAAAACAGTAAACTTGTGGGGGTTTTCTTCATAAATCCTGAAAAGCTGTGAAAAATGGCAACTTTACAGTTGCTATCCAAACACATCATAATAGAGCAAATGACATTATGTGTTTCCTAATATTTTGGCTGTTACTGTTCCTGCTAGAATGACAAGTTAACACTGGCTGCTTTTCTGTTACTGAAGAGGAAGATCCTTGTTCCAAACAGTTGTCATTTTAAAAAAGAAAGAATAGAAGTGAAGGAATAAGTTTAATGTCATTGATGGACTTCTCTTTCTCATGTCTTTAATTACTTTACTGTGGCAAGAATGATGAAGATTTTGTATATAATCATAGTTAAAAATCAGCCATTCTGTGTCAGGAAAAATATATGCTGAAGTTCATTCCTGTTTCAGCAGAAACCAATAACCAAATTCAGAATAACTCCAGCATTAAAGGTTAAGGGATGCAATCCCTGGGTTAGAGTGCAATAAAAATCTACCAGAAGCCCAGAGCATCAGCCAAAAAACACTTTAAGAAGTCTGGATTTCCTGTGCACAGTGAATTCTCAGAACATCTTGTGGCCCAACAAGGTACAAATTAGGTTGTTGGTTGCCAGCTGCAAGTTATTGGTGTGGGGAATGACATGGATCAACAAATGCTTGTGCACTTCCATATTTCTGGACTTTAAAGAGCTAGTGACAAGGTAATTGTTTGATAGATGCAGTATGTTATGGGACTGCTATCCAAATAACACCAACATCAATATGTAGTCATATTGTCAGCATATGAGTGATCCACGCTCAAATTGTGTCTGAGAGCAACAAAACCACATTTTCTTAGAAAAAAAAGTTGCATTTGTATGTTCAGTGGAGAAAAATCTGTGCTGGTGATAACACATTGTGGTCAAGTTGCTCAAAGTGGCTGTAACTTCTGCCAGATAAATGCACATTGAATTTATTCTGTGAAAACTAAGCACGAGCTTGGCTGGCAGAGCACAGCCCTACTCAGACATGCTTATTCTCCAAAGGAACTCCAGGAACCAGTCTTGAAATTCCAACTCAATTGGAATTCAAACTCACATTGCTCTGAGCAACACCACGAGTTTACTGAGTTAGTGAATAGGATTGGTTGCTTTCATTTGAGCCTTCCAGAAGGCAAATTAGAAAAAAACCCCAGATCAATAGCATTGAAAAAGTTCATTTATATATTATTACACTTTGGTCTGCTTGCATTTTTTGCCATAATCATATTGTCATAAACATTTTCCACTGAAAGTGTAAAGTGAACAGCCCTTTCATTTTTCTAGGCCAGTGAATTTTTAGGAAGACGAACTGAATAACATTTACATAAATCAGAAAGTGCTGATGGCTGTGTTTCCATGCATTGGGGCCATCTATGAAGGCAGATTTAAGGCAGCTTTCATGTATGAGGTAAGAAAATGGTCAATAATAGATCTTAAAGCATTTTAGGAGGTTTTGATCTTAGCAGTGTATGTCATGTTAAACCAATAGATTAGAAGTGACTCAGCTCTATTGATAACAAATCTAAGTAGGCTTGAAGTTTCTAAAGTGCCCTTAGAATAAATTTCACCTCAAACAGGTTTCATTGTTTTCCAGGTTTTCCGTGGTATTTTTCAGCTACAGGTGCATGTAAAATATTACATATTATCCTTTGTTTAGTGTCACTAGTTCCACACCATTCAGAAAATGCATTTGGCTTGTCCTGGGGCTAAAGAAAGCCTAAATTTTACTTGACACTTTTTCTTGTTACAGGGTCTTGTCTGCATGCTGCTCTCTAGAAAATGGTTCAATGTTATTGGTTTCTCTCTCCATTATTGCAATTTTTCTATTTTAACATGTTTTTTATTAGCATACCATAATTCATGTTAAAAATCAGTTTGTCCTCTGTTCTTGACTCTAGATATTGCTCTTTGAAGATGCACATTTGCTGAAAAACAATAGTATTTAAAAATAAATAACAAGTAAAGTTTCCTTTACTCCTAGACTAACAGGAAAAACAATCTCTCAAAACAAATCAATTCAAAGTTCTCCAAGGAACATGTTTAAAAATTAATGGGAAGACATTTGTCTTTGTAATGGATAGTGTATTTTTAGGTAGTATAAATTTTATAGCAGTCATAAAGTTTTATGAATTTTAACAAATGTCCTTCTCAGAAATACTTGGATCTTATTGTCAGTGTGTTATCTGGGAAAAGGTCACCAGATTTGTTCCTTAAAGCAAGGAGTTTGTAAGTGGGAGGGTACACAGGCTTGGGAAGAGACTTAAAAATCAATCCCTGCTTGCTGGTCCCATAAGCTGCAAGATGCCAAAGCTGAGCTTCAGGAAAAAATGACCCTGAAATTGCTGTGTGTCCATGTCTTACACTCTGGCTGGCACCCAGCCCACAGGTGTGCCTGCACTGAGCTCAAAATCCTCCAGTCACCTTGAGGTGCATTGCTGAATTTAATTCCAGCTGCAGCCAGGGACACAAACCATGTTATAATTACTGCTTCAAACCCCATTACATTTATGGATCCAGCTTGCAGAAGGATCCTGTGCAATGACACAAGATCTGCTCCAGCAGAGACTGGGAAGCAATGAGTTTTACCATTTTTTTTTTCCTGTTCACTTTAAACTGTTGACATGGTGCTAAATTCAGTACGCTGAAGGTGTTTCCATGTGTCACTTCTAATAGGATACAGGTGTCAGACAATTTGAGATTATTTCAAACCTAATTTTCTTAGAGTGAAGATACAAACAGTTACACCAGAAGCAGATGTTGGGCCTTTCTCACCCCTCCAAAATGTGGTTTGGCATCCATCCAGACTGAATCTATGGAGAAAAAGAGAAAATTATATTTAATTTTGGCTTGCTTGGTTTCCTCCTTTCAAAATCTACATGAATGTGTAATAAAAAGACAAACCCATCCCTTTTCCCTCTGCTTTACACAGGGACTGAGTATCTTGTTGCAAACAGATGGAGTAAAGGCAGGTTGGGATGTGAACGCTTTTCCATGTCCGCGCAATCACTTTATGGCCCAAAATCTGACATAAAATGCTGTCTTTTCCTTTTTGCCCTCTTACCCATGTCTCTGCCACTTGCTTTTCTAGGGCACTGATGCTGAACTAACAGCCAGGAAGCAGAGGGGTGGCAAGGACTGTGCCTAAACCACTGATGCTGGGTCCTGCCTCTGGCCCATCTCCATTGACCAGCCTGGGGCTGGTCCCTGGCACTCAGGAGAGAAGCCCTAAAAGAATCTTCTGTCCCTCTGCCTTGTAGCTGCTTCCATTTTCCTTAGCTTGAAATAAAATCTCAGCTGCACACATGGATACAAGAGCTACATTGCTTGCTGGCACTGGCCTGCCCTGAGGACAGTAGGAATTCTCCATCAGGAACTTCAGTGAGTTTAGTTACACTTCATCAGAACTCATGTGGGTGTCAGAAAAATTGAACTCATGATCTTGATATCAGAACCTCATAGAAAAAGGCCCTACTCCCAGGTTTGCCATGTGAATTTTGGGTTCTGCTGCTCAAATAGCTCTTTCTGCAGATGCTTTTAGTCAATGAATCTTGCAACTGTAAATGCCACGTGTGTTATGACTGTATTTAAAGCCAAAATTACCAAAAATACTCCAGTTGAACAGGGGACTTTAATCATTGTTGGTCATTCAAGTGCTGCTGAACAAGAAATCCTTTAAGAGTTAAGAGCCACACATGCACACTCGGAAATGATGGATATTTATATCCTCCAGCCCTATGTGCCAGAGGAAGAAGGGCACAAAGTCCTCCCACGTGCAGAGAGGACTCCATGGACAGACAAATACAGGGGGAGAAATGAGCAGATGGTGGACAGGAAGAATTAAAGCCACAGCTCATCTGCATGGGGCCAGTCCAGATTGCCCTGGGAAGGTTCCTGAGTCGGCTCCCTGCCGAGGCCGCCGGCAGACGCGGGGGAATGTGATCAATAGGAGGCATCAAGTGTTGGCTTGGGAATCAAAGGCAAAACTGTGGAAATGGCACTCTGCAAATGGGGTTTCACTGTGCTGCCAGGAAGTTCTCCAGAGGCATTGGAAGACCAAGCCAGTAACAGGAAATTAATCAGAAGCGTTTTTGAGCAGCTCCTCGGCTGGTGAGTGCTGCTGGGGCTATTTATACCTCTGAACTACAGCGATTTACCCTGCTCAGGAGCTGCTCAGATGTCACACATTAGCCACTGCCAGAACAAGTGACCTTTCTGCACAGTACATTAAGAACAAAGAGATGGAAATTCCCATTTTCCAAGCATGGTCCAAAAAAAACCTCTGTGCTCTTGTTAAACCAGCTGCATTGAAGAGGAGTGATTAGAACAGGCCTTTTTTTTTTTTTTTTTAAGCCTGCACCTGTCTCTCATTCCACAGCTGAGGACACACTGAAATCTACTTCCTTCCAGACCTGAGCCTGTAAGAGCTTCAGGTGGTAATTAAATTCATCATTATCTACATTTATTTCTGTTTAAACAGTTGAGGGGAAAAGCCACCTGAAGGCCAACAATTGCTGGAACTTGCGTTAATGAGTCACCCACAGGTGAAAAAAAAAACCTCCCCCATTTCTCCATCCCCAAATAGGTGAGATTTTTCTTGGTTGTCATTCTTATGGAAGTCAAGGCCTTGCAAAGGAGAGGGGATCATTTTGAGCAGCCTTGTGTGTCAGTCTCTTGAGAAGGTGACAGTTTCACTCCCAGCTGGGAAGAAAGGTTCCCTGACTGTTCTATCAAGAAATACACAGGAAAGACCTGAACCAGATAACTGCAGAAAAGATGTAAGTGTGGTTTTTTGGGTTTTTTTCCTAAGGAATTTAAGATATTTTTAGGGAAAATCCTGGGTTCAGCATTGTCCCTGGAGAGCTGGGACCAGTCAGTTTTCCTCCTGGCATATCCCTTTATTGTAAATATGTTTAAAATCCACAGAGTGCCATGAAGTGCCACTTATTCCATGGAAATGAGCAGTGGCATTTTTAATAAGTGGGTTTCATTTGAAGTACCTCTCCTCTTTCGTTGGAATAACTTTTTAATTCTCTGTTATTTTGCTCAGGTAATTCTTACACATTGCTCTCAGCTGCCTTCAGAGCTGAAGTTTCTCCATATTCCCTCAGTTGCTCTTTCCCTATGAATATGCACACTGCCAGCAGTCTGATTTCTGGCACAGTGATGCAGAGCTAATGGCTGCAAAATTGTCACTATTGGCATTTTTTAAAATCCAAAGCCATTGAATATTTCTGCCTTTAAAATGTGATGGGTGCTTGGAAATTATTGGCACTGTACAAGCAAATTATTCTTGGTACAGTCAGTCAGACATCCCAAATAATCTGTATTTCTGGGGAAGAAAAAAACCAAAGTAGAATTTGAATTGTTTTGTGACAGAGTGGCTGCATGATGCTCACTGAAAATAACTAACCAAAAACATGCCTAGCACTAAAACATGTCAAAACAGGGGAATAATAATTCATTATTGTCATACAAAATGCTGCTTCATCTTGAGCCAAAGTTATATCACATGGCAATTAGGTGTGAGGTTCTAAAAAAGATTAATTGTCATGGGAAGTTGTAGTAATTTCTTACGTAGATTAATTCTACTTTTGTCACTGCCTGAATTAGGAGTAAAATTAGGATTTTTAAGGCAAATGCATTTAGTGTGAAAAATATCCCCCAAAATGTCTTGCTACAGAATTAAAAGAAACTAAACAAGAAATCTAGGAAACTGTCTTAAATAATTTTTAGAAATTTTAGAAAGATGCCAGATCTATTGACGATTTTTTTTTGGCTCCTAAAAATAGTTATTAATGTATTTATCTTCTATCAAAGTAAGACACTTGTAAGATTTTTTTAATTTCAAGGCTGTACTGGAACTTGGTGTAGTTACATTTCAATTACATGATAGAAAATGACCACTTCTGGCATTCTAATCAGCTAGTGAACAAATTCCCTAAAAACTAGGGCTATGAACCAGAAAATGTTACTCATTAGTTTTGTTGATGGTGATTTAATTTTAATTATAATACTTTAAAGCTATTTAAATCTACATTTCCATCATGTGTAAGTTAATGTAGCATATTCTGCAGAAATAATCAAGGCCTGGTAATACAGATCACTACAGAGCCTGTAATTAAATCTTTGATGAGAGTTTCAAAGTGATTTTTAAATGTGGCTTATAAGGTGCTTTACCAAAGCTTTGCTTCTGTCATTGTGGCTTCCCAAATGTTCCTCTGGCATTGTCCAAGTTTAATTTCCATTCAAATTCCAAATGGAAGTGTTTGTAATTGAGTAATTGCCTTGTAAATAAGTGTTGTCTGTAGGTGAGGAAAACAATTAATTTTCACAGCAGCTTTCCTGGGTGAGTGATAATAAGGATCCATCTTACTGATGTCACTGAGCCCCTGGCCCACCTGCCCCTCTGACAGCAGAAAAATGGGGTGTAAAGGTGTGTTGGTGTTGGTTTGGTTTTATTTTTTTCTGGAATCGTTTCCTTGTAATTGAATTCCGTGTTCAAGACAGGGTTTCAGTGTTACAAGAGGGGAGTTTGCAGCGATAAGCAGCCTGCCTGCAGGCAATTAGAGACCTCAGGCCTTGCAGAGTCTAGTCGCTAAAATATGTTACAGCTCGAGTCATTGTTCAACAATCTGAGCCTCTTCCAGCTGTGAAACACTCCCAGCATCAAGTGGGTCTTTGGGACTCCCTCAGGAACGGCAGGCTCTAGATATCCAGCTGCTAGGAACAAAAATAAATCTCTTTGAAGGCTTATTTGCCATCACATTGTGTGAGGACTTAGAAAGGCTGAAGCATTTTAATCGTTAATCTCCATTCATCAAATCTTGTCATTCTTAACAAAACTCCAAAATAGTTTCAGCTGTGAGCTGGATGTCGATGACACCAAACTCTGTCTGTAGGTATCAATTTCGTGGTTAAGATGTGCCACATACAAGAAGTGCCTGTTGCAATCAGAACAGTTCTTGCCCAAGCAGAGACACCAGGGAGCATTTCAGAACTCATTATTCTTTATGTTCCTGGCTGTCGTGGAGGGAGAGCAGCAGAGCTTTAGTAGCTATTGATCATCAGCTTCTATTGAGCAGTATTAGAATCTCTTTCATTCATGGTCAGTCAGCCTTTGCTGCTGACACATGGTGTGGGTTATCTCTACTGTGGTCTGATAGCAACAGCAGCAATTAGAAGTGATCACCTCACAGAAATATTCACTGCACAAGTTTGGTTGAAAAAATATCTTAATGCCTCTCAAACCAAATAAAACCTGGAGGTCTTTGACTTCACTGAGGTGTGAAGAAACACCATTTTTCTAATTGTTTCTCTCTCTTTTTCTTNGATTTAAAAATTTTATTGCTGACCTAAAAAGATAGGAAATAAACAAAATTCTAGGAAAATCCAGGTGTACTTAAAACATTCTTTGACCTCTTCCTTCCTAATCCTTAAAAACATTAGATAAATGGATAGCAAACATGCTCATGACTTAGAGGTGAGCTTCTAATGACTTAAAACCTTTTAGACTGGCAAGTATTTCCAATAGATTTCATTAGACTGGTTTTCCTGATTGTGCTCCTTGTTTTTTATAAGCCACGTTTTGCTTCTCCCTTCTGGAGCAACTCAGAGAGCATCAATGGCACACTTGTGACATTGGGCTGGGCTGGGCTGTGCAGTCAGCAGAAGGAAAGGTTGCTGCATGTGGGAAAAAACACCCTGTCTCCATATCCATAAATATCCACAAATATCCAAAGTGAGCACTTCAAAGGAGCAGCAGCTCAGTGCTGGCCAAGCACATGGATATTGCAGGAACACCCTCGGCGTTCCGTGCTCTTCTAGGAACCAAACTGCCCCAGACTTTGGGAAAACTCTGCTTCAGCACTTCTCTGTCAGAGGCACAAAAAGTCCTCAAATTATTGAGGGAGAAGAACCTTATCCCACTTCACAGACAAGACAGCTTTCAGAGGTGCAAAGGTTAGATTGTCTTCCCAAATGGATACAGCATGAGGAACAAGAAGTCCTAGCCCAAGAGTTATTTTGGAGGGGTTTTAGTTCTTTTGAAGCACAAGCCAAAGCCCCTTGCAGGCTCCTGTGGAAATGTTCACATTAACATCAGTTTTTAATTTTTCTGGGGTTTGGATCTATTTGATGAAGGAGAGAGAATAATGTTGAAATTGCTATGAACTGGTAAAAAATATTTTGACCTGCTCCTGAATTTTAATATATTTTTTTAAGCTATGTGGTTTTGACTATGGTTTTATTTGTGCCCAATGCTGCAAGAAGGGAGAGCCCAGGCAGTGCTTATGCAGAGTGAGGAGGAGACTCCTGTAGCAGCCCTGCTGACCTCACCTTCTTTCTCAGTACAATTTCTCATCAAATTTCCCATAGCTTTTGACATTTTTGTTTAATCATTCCCTCCCGGAGAAGATTTTTTCCTCTTATCCTTAGTTCCAAGGGCTTTTTGTCTGATTTATATTCTATTTTCAGGACTCAATGAAGCAGAAAAACAATGTTAGTCTTTGGTGGCCGGGGAAAAGGAGGAAAGCTCGTGGTGGTCTCCAGATGATCTGGCCCTGACTGCAGCAATCTCCTTCCACAAGGAGGGAGCAAAGGGCTGGCAAGTGCAGGTAAAGCTGCCTGCACTCCATGTGCTAAGAAATCACCCACACAAACACATTCCAGCTTTGGCAGTGCTCAAGTCATGGCTATTACTGCTCCAGGGAGGAAATAATTAAAGCCATTTCTTGACTCTGACAGTTTGATACTGGTGGTTTTCAATAGCAAATTACCAACATCTGTACAGCAAAATTCAGCTACTGCAGCAATTATTCAGCAGGGCTAACCACAGAGGTGCTAGGAATTTTTCATTTTCTGGATGTCCCCTCGTTAGGTGTGACCTGCAGTTGAGACCTGAGCTCCACACCACGGCAAACTGCCTCTCTGGCCTTAGAAATGTAAAGGAAACCATATGGAAAGCTGAATATTCCATAAAAACCCCAGTGGCAAATGCATCAAAGCCAGAAAATGAAAGACTGGAAAGACATCGGAATGACTTTCTTAATTATGTAACAATTTCAAGTTTCCAGAGCAATTCAGAAGTAAAATTTATACAATTCATTCAATTCCCCAAAAATGAAGGCTTTTCATTCCCACATACTATTACAACTGTTTGCATAGTAAACACAAAGAGAGTGACTGTTCAAGCTGAGAACTCACATCCACAACCTGCAGCATGCAGCACAGCACTGCAGATTTTCATTGCTGCTGAAAGAAAAGGGTAGCAAAAAAACCTAGATATAACTCAAATATTTGTTTTTAAGCATTAGCTGGAAAAGATAATACAAATCTGAGCTGGAATCAGAGGCTGTGAGATGAAACATGTTTCTAGGAGAGAACTGATTTGGTATTGATAACAAAAATACTGCCTTATTTCACTGTTTATGTTGTAACTACTTGTTTGTCATGGTTTTATGTTATAATCCACTTTGGTCATGGATTTACTGATGTATAAAACTTGAGTGTAGTTTGTAAATTGGCACTCTGTCTTTGCTCTGTTTCACTGTTATTTAAGCTGCAGGATCCCATCAAGGCATAGTATAATTTGCTGTAAAAGTATGCAGTAATTTAAAATTAGAGCTTCAGATTTCAGCAGTCTTTGGGGTGGCCTGGTGGGGAATAAAAATAGCTTATGCACCTATCAGGTGATAACTGAGAGGCTTTAAAATAGATTATAGTCTTTGTGGCCCACGTCAGCTAATTAGGCTGTGGCAAAAAAAATCACCTATAGACATGAGACAATTAAACCCTTGCTTCCCTTTAGAGATGAGAGAAAAGTGTTTGAAGTCCTATGAAATCAGAGCAAACTTCCTCAGAGTTAGATCAGTTCAGTTTAGATACTGATATGCAAGTGCCAATCAACTTACTAATGCCTTCAATTGATTGCTGCACAGTTATATTTTGAAGTTGATAAGGAAGACCTTATTGTAATGATATTTTATCATAACTATTATATAGGAATTTCCAGTCCTCATTGCAAGCAGTGCATTGTGCAAGATATGGTCAGATTTAACTAGTATCCATCAGAAAAATCCTCCTTCTGAACTTCAGGAAATGCAGGTCACGGCATTTTTTTGTGGCAGTACCAAATTCAAGTGCTGTGCAGAGGAATGAAATGGAAGCTAAATAGACTGGGAAATATTTGTGCAGTTTTGAAAAGGAAGGGATACTGCTCTGTATTCAGTCAGATGCACATTATAGAGGAGAAAATAGCTCAGTGAGTATTTTCTTTTCACTCTTAATCTTCATTTGACATGAATGTGGACAGGCCAAGCCAGGCTATTACATTCACATCAGCAATGCCTTCAGACACTGTGATGACTTAGTGCAATGAGACCCACATGAATCAGTATTGATTGGCCACTTACTTTAAGGCTACTTAATTAAAACTAACACCATGGCACAGCTTCCAGGCAAATCCACAGGGCTGTGATTTATGGGTGTGCTTGGGAGAAAGTGGGAAGGACACCGTGTAACCGTTCTCTTTACTCTGCAATTGACCTCTTTTGTGTAAGGTGAAATTAAGAGAGTTTAAAAAGAGGAACTGAATGAGTGCAATAAATAAACTAAAAGGGCTGTTTTGTCATTATCTAGGCTGTTGGAGAGGACTGCTGGCTTTTTTCCCAGGTACCTGACTGTCTCATGGCATATTGGTATCATCCAGGGCATCCAACTGAAGCTCTCTAATGTTAATAAAAGAAAATTATTTCCTTGTGACTGGGGTTGGAGCAAGCACAAGTGGCATCACTGTTCTGGCAGGTTAGTCTTTTGTGCTTCTACTGAATGTATTTAGTTCCACAAATATATCAAATTATAGTGTTTATTTACAATATCTGCATCTGGGGGAATCCACCAAGATAATCTGAAATGTGTTTTTTTTCTAGAAATCTCCATCTCTTGATGCTTGGGGAGCAGTCGTTTATTTTTATTTTATCAAGCTGGTTTAGGCAACAAGTTGTTCTTTATGTGACAGCCTCATGTATTGTGTGTGTTTGTTTCAGCAGAGGTGCAGAGAATGGAACTCCCTGGGTCACTAACAAAAACCCTGGGGCTTTGCACCTCCAGATATTTCTTTCTCAATGGCCAGTGAGGAGGAAAAGTAAGAGAAGTCTCACAGATTGAAATGCCATAAGGAATTGTTTCTCATCTGCTCATATTTACACAAAAATAAATAGAGAGAGTTATGCCTTTCAAAGTTCAAGCCTTTGAATTGTGCTTAGCAGGCATAAGTCAAGAAGTCACTTGCAACACAACTGGGTTTGTTTTTTATCAGCACTTTCAATATCCTGAATCTCTGCTTGCTATTGCAAACAGTTTGGTGAGGGAGCAGCTGAGATGCCAGAGGACAATGTATTGCTCTCTGAGGGGAAAGCCTTGGACATTGTTAAGATGAAGGCAAGAATCATTTAGAGAAGTGTGATTTAGGCAGTGAATTTGGGTTTTTTTGTATTTCTCCCACAGCAAGCAACAAGCCTGAGAAAGAATTTTTTTAACATGTGGTGCTAGAAGAAAGCAAACTTTTTTCCGTCTCCTTATTGTACTAAATGACAGTTTGTGCTTTCTGAACATTCTAAGTAAAGCCACACAAATCCAGTGTTTCTAGAGAACTTTACTGATAATCTCTTAATTGAAGTAATGCATTTGGCTGAAATCATCCTCTCTATTTTAGTTCTTTAGTTTTGTTCAGGTGTATCAATTTCCAAAGACTGGCAGGCATCAGTTCT
The DNA here is from genome assembly GCA_013400775.1 of Chaetops frenatus. NCBI lineage: Eukaryota > Metazoa > Chordata > Aves > Passeriformes > Picathartidae > Chaetops > Chaetops frenatus. Next base: position 599,431 of record VZTR01014597.1, read on the forward strand.
CTGTATTCAAAAGATAAGATTTTGAACCTTAAAAGTTACAGAACTTGCTGCTTCAAGTGTTTCATCTTGGAACTTCGTCTGAAGTCTGAAAAATTATGCTTTGTTTCTTGAGTTATCTGTAAGGGACATAAAGTTCTCCCAAGAAACATGTATTTCTAAGGGGTTCTTGTGAATGAAAAGGATTTTATTGAATGCAGAGTACTCCTCACAAAACTCCTTGAACCATTTGCTTTCTCATTCTTACCCTTCACTCATCTTCTTCATCATGTTTATGGCATCAGTGTTAAGATTCTTTAAAGGACGGTGTCTCTGGCTTCTCAGGAAAGTTTTCTTTTGAAAACTTTTTCTTCTTGGTACTTGTCTTTTCCTGGGACTTCAGGAAAGACCATGGTGCAGTTGAGCTTATGAGAAGAACCCTTCAAAGAAGGAGTGCATGTTGCTCCCTGCCTCAGTGCTGGAAAAGTGTCTGTGCTTTCCCAAACATTTACATAGAGATGGAGATGGAGCTGGGCAGGAGCCCCTGGACTTTTCTGGGGGTGAGAGAATTGCTGTCTTGTGATGTAGTGTTAACACAGACAGCACTAACAAACTGCAGGACTTGCTGGGATGTATCCTTCTCCTATTAAATATATATATTGATATAAAGTAATATTTCTCTCCAGTGCCATCTAGTGAAGTTACTAGTTCTGTAAAGGCTTTGAGACTCAGCTGAGCATTCTGGTAGTGAACTGTGTCTTAGAGGCACAGAAAGTCCAGTTCCCTGCAGAGAGTCTGATGTTTATCCCTGGGGTAACAATAAACACTACAAAATAAAGGAGGTACAATAAATTTAATCATAGAATTCTGTCAGTGGTTATGATGATAGAGACAGTGAAAGGATTTGTGCATTTAAAACTGCAAAACCTCTGGAGGCTGATGGAGTGGTGTAAAATTGGGAGTTTTATGGTAGAAAGCACACAGGTTTCCTGGGAGTCCAGATCTGCTGCCTCCAGTCTGTATCTTCAAGCCTGCAGAGGGATGCTCACCAAAATCCTCAGTGGATTTCTTCAGCATAGAGCTTGAGTGACACTTCTTAAAAAGAAATTTTTGAGATTTTCAGCAATGCCCAGGTTGTATTGGGCCACACACAGGGAGGGTGTGCTCTGACAGTGCAGGGATGGGCACCAAAGGGCTCATGCTGTGAGCACATTGCACCTCTCCATTTCTGTTCAGCTCAGAGGCATTGATTTTGCTTAAAGATCCTTGGCTATTTTTGTAACACACAAATAGGTCAGCCCATCTCTTCCTGATAGTGGAAATAGCTAAAATAGGACATACAGATCTGAAATCATTATTCTCTTCATGTATCATTTAGTGAGCAAAATCTCTGTCCTAATACTCATGTGAAAGTCATCTTAAAAACAGAACTTGTTCCCAATGCAAAAGACTGAAATAAAGTTGAAAAAAGACATAATATTAGTATGAATTAGAGGAAGAAAAAAGTCAAGACAAGTGCAAACCAGATCCCTTTGGTGGCTGAAATGTGCATTTCCATTGCCATAGCTGAGCAGTGTCTCTGCACTTGGATTTGTTTGCCACCTTTCACTTCAGTTTCACAGGGGTGATGGAAAAGCCCAAATTCCTACTGATCTGTAAACCTGTGCACTTCCCTCTGTAGCTGGGGTAGCAACCTGGTGCTTTGCTTGTCTGTTTTTCACTTTCCTTCTGCCAGATTTAGCACAGACTCTACTGGGCAACATTTAAAGGCAAATTATGTGAGTATCACTCAACTCTAACTGAATTATACATGAGCTTAAAACAGAAATGAAAGGTGGGTTTATATTTTAACTTGGGGTTGGCTGCTGAAGTTTGTGCTTCCAGGTGGGAACTGTTCATGTACAGATTTGCTGTGTTTTCTGAAGTTGTGTTAAGGAAGTAAAACAAACTGGTCATGTGGGAAATGAAAGACAAATGCAGGGTGGAGTAAGTCTATTATTATTATTTATTTTATAGCCAACACTTTTTTAAGGTCTTTCATTAATCGTGTCATAAATTGAAAATAACAGAAAAATATTTCTTAACTTTGTTTGCTAAAATGTGTGAGAAATTCAGGAACTTTTGAAAAATTTGAAGCTTGTAATTCTGAATGAGTTTGCTCTATTCAGAATGTTTAAAGTCATGTTTAAAGAAAAGGAAAATCCTTTATTTTACTGAAGAAAGGCTAAAAAGGATTGAGTTGTGGCCGCTACGCCCCAGCCAAGCTGAGTTGTTGACTGTGTTGTCAGTGTTTACTGAGAGTTGTTGTTTTACCTGTCTCTTGAGGCATTGAATAAATCTTAAATAAAGATAATAAATACATCTTCTAAATAATCTTAAATCCCAGTCTGCCCAGGCATATTTATGGGATGCCAGGGCAGCCAGACAATTACCATGCTGCTAATTATAAGTAAGCAAACAGTTTGATTCATTGGCAACTTCAACACTGGTTGGTTTTCTTTTATTATTATTTCATTTTATTTCCACCCAATTTGCATTTAAGCTTCTTTGTTTAAGGAGTCCCCTTCCTAAGTTAGAAGCAATGACATTTGAACACTTAATTGCATAGTGCCATAATACTTACATTTCCTTTTTATTGAAAAAAAATATAATTGTAAGTAGAAAACTTCAACCAGTGCATTTTCTTTATTTATAATTTCATCCAAAGTGTTGCAGGGGGATGTCATGGAGAGGATATGCTTCCTAAGCAGCCTTGTTATCAATAAGCAGCTAAGAGAATACATGAGGAACTTAGAGATTTTAAATGCATCAGGAAGGAGAAAGAAATTTAATTACTATGGTTTTTTCAACCAGAATTTTAATTCCTGGTTTTAATACTTAAAAGCTCTCTTTTGTTCTTTCCATGATTGTTTATGTTGGACCTCACAGACTCCAAGCTTTTTTGTATTTCCCCAAAAACCATCAGAGCTTGTGGATATCCCAGTGGGATGTAAATAGCCTTGATGTCCCAGGGTCAAAAGCAGCATGGCAGAAGCAGTGGCACATCCCCTTTGGAAAAAAAAGCAAGAAAGAAAAGCTGCAGGAGTGCAAAGGCACTCATCCACTCAGAGCAAGTTGGTGATGGATAGGGAGCAATAGAGGAGGGATAATCCAGGGCACTTTGTTGAGACACAGGACAGCTGAAGATGGATGATATCCCTAGTTTTGCACAGTGTTCCTTGCACACATACTATTAAATCCAGACTGGAAAATGAAGGTAAAATACTGTAGGATGTGCTGAATGTGGCTTTGCATTGACTTGCAGGGCTGTCATCATTTCATTGTAGTATTGGTTTTAATTCCATCCTGTAAAAATGTTGTGTTGAAAAGATGAATCATGTTCATCAGGATATGAATATACAGGACTTCTGCAGTTGGATTTGATAAAGCAATACCAGTTTCTCATTGTGCCAGCAAGTTGAGTACTGTCCTATTTCCACAAGAGAAAAAAAAGGTTATAAAAAATGGGATGTCAAGAGTAGTCTTTAAATAGTTTTCCAGAAAAAAAAAAAATGGGTTTTACTTCTAGTCCAGAAGTAACATATAGTATCTGCAGGAATGGCTTGTTTTGTCAAACAAAGATATCAAAAGAGCTTTTTGTTGTTTGCTTATTGATTTTATTTTTCTTAGAAGTCATTCTGGCTGTTATATCCTCTCTTACCCTGCTTTCCAATCAGGTAGTAATTGCATTGCACCTTCTACACAGGGTTTCCATTTCATGACAAAATGGTGCTCATTAGGTTATAAACAGTGAGAGAAGGGAGACAGATCTAAGTTACAAACACTGAAGGTGATGCTGTCACATAAGAACAGGGTCAGGCCCAATATCCACCTCAGCCCTAACTCCATATCCTAAAACCAGCAAGAGTTAATATTTAGGAAGAGTCTAAGTATTCCCAAGCAAATAGTGGGAAAAGGAAAGACTTCCAGGGAAATTTATTTGCAGTCTACCTGTCTTAGCCTCTCTTGGTGGACATTACTTAAAAGTAATAACAATCACTTGGTATTTGTACAGGAAAGCAGAACTTATCAGCCATAGATTATTGTGCAAATGTATTCACAGTTTTAATTTTCTTTCCATTTGCTGGAAGAGTAGAATGATTAAGTAAAATATTTTTAAAAAACCAAATGAGTATTTTTTTCCCAAGGAGAAGCCATAGAGATATTGCTAATAAGGCTGCATTCCTTTGATGTCAGGCCTCACGCTGCATAAACTTTATGGACCCATCATTAGTCCTTGTCAACTCTTGGGGTCTTTTGGCTTGGGGCCAAACAATTGATACAGTGGAGAGCTTCCAGCTAAAATAACAGCCTCTGCATCTTTATCTTCCCATCCATCAGATTGCTGGTGGAAGATAGGGCTAATTTGTCACTCTACCCACTTGGAAAAGTTTGATAAATGGCTTAATTAGACTTTTTTTCTCTCTCTCTCTTTTTTTTTTTTTTTTTTTTTTTTTTTTTAAGAAATCACATTTCTTGAGAACTAGGGGTTGGGAAAACAAGGGCTAAGGATTGAATTAGAAAAGGAAAATATTTTTTCTTCAGTACAGGTCAGAAGGAACACAACCGTTACACAAGCAGGAGGAGAAGTGGAAAGAATACAGTTGTTTGGAAGGATTTTCAAGGACAAAAACCCCAACCCACCCTATAACTCACATGTTCCGTGGGCTGTGCAGCTGCCCAAAGACTGTGGCAGACCAATCTCTACAGAAACATTCACCTGCACACTGCCTTTTAAAATATGCTGCCTCTCAAATGGCAGTGCCTTTGTTTAGAGCTCTAGAACAGACAATCTTGTCCAGGCAGCCTTGTACCTAAAAGAACATCTAAATAGAGAATTTAATTAACTAACTCTGTGTGATGCTGCTCCTATCTTCCAGCAAGCCATCTACACCAAAGGGAGCTGTGCCTTCCAGGAGGCTCCTGGATTAGTGCCTACACCACTCAAGCCAGGACTTTGCCTCAAACCTCATCCATAACTTTTGGGATAAAAAGGGGGCTGCACCAAGGCCATGGATCAAGGACTGAGCAAGTCCAGGTCACAGCTGTGAATGTTCCTGCTCAGGACATGCTAAAGGTAAAGAGATATTTGCATTTTCTTGTTTTCTCAAAGTAATTTTGTGGCTTATGAGTCGAACAACCTACATGGATTAAAATCCTTGGTTTTGATGTTTTTCAAACTTTCAGCCAGAAAAAAGGGAAAGAGAAGCTGATTAAAGTTCTTTTGTTGACTTTTGTTTCCAACACCATGTTTGGATAATTATCCTTCCACTTTGCATAATTATGGCATGTATCCCTACATGTGGATGTGTTGGTAACAGCTGCAAATCTTAACGTGTTAGAGATGTCTGGGCTTTGTATTTCTAATCATCTTTTTACGTAACTATTTCATTTGGGTCACAGGGGAATCTATTTCTCCTTTCTCTGGTCTGACATAAATTAAAGCAGGAGACAAACTACATCCTCCTATTTTTTGATAAACTGTCCAGAAATTGGATATAATTCAGAAATAATTTAAAAACTCTTTAACCTCTGGGCAGAAATTTATAATAGTAAGGAAAAGACAAACATTTTTCAATTAAAAAGATTTAGAATCCCTTTCTCTGTAAAACACTAATGTGAAATGACACTGAGGGGTAAGAGGCCTGGTATTAGTGCTTCCCCAAGGAAATGTCTTATCTTTTGCACTAAATTAATTGTGTCTTTCTCACACATCCTAAAGCTGTCAGTTTGGGCATTCTGTGTAAGGAAGCTCATGATTTAAAGTTTCTGAGAAGAAAGGCAAAACAAAAGTGTTTAAACAATAATGACCTCTTATGCCCCAATCTCCATGACCCATTCTGAAGGGGATAGCCATGAACAAAAAATCATTCCCATTCCTGGGAAAGTCACAGGGACAAGTGGGTCAAGTCCTGGAGGTGTGATGTGCAAGGACACAGCAGCAAAAGCCAGGATAATGAAATGGGGATGGGTTGGGATAACACAGAGGTCTGGCAAGGGCACTGTTGCAGAGTTCTGCTGGCCAGCCTCCCAGCACAGTTACTGCCTGAACTGATCCCTCCTGACTCCTTGGTGGCCTCTCCAAGACCAAATCATCTCAGTGCAAATGGCACGTGGGAAGGTTGCTCTGTTCCTCCATGCCAAGGTCACAGAAATGGGACCTTGGTGACCCAGTGCCAACAGGCTCTGGAACAGTGTTCCTGCCAGGGTGTGCCAGGGGGGATGGAGCAGGGGCTCTTCAAATGGCAGTGAGTGGTGGAGCTGCTCCATCCCACCTGGCAAGCCATGCCAGAAGCACGGGCTCTTGGAAGTGTGGCTGCAGATACCTCACAGCTGCAGGGACATGGAGTTTGCTACCTTCCCTGCAGCAGTTTTTGTGAGGTGCTGACAAGTCCCCAGAAGCCTTTTCTGGGCTGTTTTCCTTGTTCTCCATTGCTGCCTTCACCCAGGCAGGAGGGCTGCCCTGGCCTCCAGCTCAGCAGATGTTGCTTGCAGAGCCACTCTTGCAGAAAATGTCCCCTGTGCTGTTCTGACTCACCCTGCTGGTGGCATCAGTTGCAAAATGCCCTTTGTTAATGTTGGGTGATCAGAGCTCTAAGGATGTGCTTGTCACTGTGGGACATCTTTAATAGAACAGGGAAAAAGAGGATGTAAAAAGGCATCTCGTGCTCCCACGAGCTGTGTAATGGTGGTGGCTGGACCAGCTGCTCTGGTGAAGCTGTTCTTGCACAGGATCTGGTCCCAAGACAGGAATTGCCCTTATCCCCAGTGAAGTGAAGAGAAATTGTATTTATAGCTTTAGATCTTCACTAGGAAATCTGATTTATCTAATTGCAGAATCTAAAAGTTCAACAAAGTGACTGCACATTGGGACATGAAAAGTGCATTTACAGGATTATTTTTTGCATTGAGGAGAAATCAAGCATTTTCTTCTGTATAAAGAAATGTTTTGGACATGAGGAAGAAAAGGAAAATGTTAATCCCTGTATTACTGATTTGCTATTTTAAAGTAAGTGAACATATCCAATATGTTTTACTTTATTTTAAAAGTAAGAACTGTCAGAAATAAAACTCTCTAAGTCTAGAGTAATTCCTTTTGATTTAGAGCCAGTTGTGGTTATTAATATATGAAATGAATTCAATATGTTTGGAATTGCTTTGCCACTTGGTTTACTTGGAAACTAAAACCATTTGTAGCAAAACATTTAGACTGGTTCTAAGTCAGGCCAGTGTATAAGACCATGTAAAACTAATGGTGCACTTCAGACCATCAAAAAACAATCTTCTGGACTAGGTAAAGGACAACTACTGGAAACTAAACCTAAAACTCTTCAGGTACTTGGAAAAGAAAAATAATTCTCCTCATTTTCATCTTATGATTTGCAATAAAAAGCCCCAAAACTCAGTTGAAAGGAAATTTGAGGGTCAGGATGAGATTTCTGCACACACTGAGCATCCAGGAGAACCGGCAAGAGTGGACTGGAACTAATTGGAAGTTTTTGCAGTAAGTCTGCTGTAAATCCAGATATATCTATATATACAGTTTTCAGCCTGCCTAAAGATGTGTGGTGGGTGATTTCACAAGGTGTTGCTTCATTTATTGATTAGATGGTTCCCAGGAACTGAGGGAGATGAACTTGGTTTCTTCAAGCTGTGAGGTGTCCTTTTTTTTATTCCGGTGGTTTACTATGCATAGAACAGACTCAGATACTTTTTAACAGGCCCTCTTTAAATACCATTTGCAAAATGATTGTAAATCTGCCATCAGTTTGTTTGTTTATACGTGTGACTTTAGAAGAACCTGTTACACTTGAGTGGAGATGAATAAATAGGTCCTAACCTGTGCAAATCACTGTGCAGAAATCATCTCTAGCAGTGTCTCCTAGGACATGAAATGAAGCATGCTTTCAGGTCTTCACCTTACAGTAGACTGAATTTTATTCAAACCAAAGTTTTATTTAGAGCCTGAGCTGAAATCTGTACTCTTAAACTTTTCACAAAATGCTCGGAAAAACTGAATTTTCAATACAGGTTTTCCAAATGATGCCTTCATTTTTATCCAGTGGAAAAGGTTACACTGAACAGAAGTAAAGGACCAGATTTATTGAAGTGCAAAAGCCTGCACAAAATGGATCCCAAGGTGGATTTCATGCATGAGCAAGGGTTTCAGGATATGGTCATAGGGATGACCTGTGGATTGCTTAGCCATGGACCAGGCTCACTTCTGGGAAGAGTAGGTGGAATCTACCCTGAAATGGAAAAATTGCCAACCTTCCACCCTTTCATGGCACAATGATATTTGAATATCACTTTTAATTCTGGGCAGCACTAGCATTGGGATTTGTCAGATAAATGGGAATTTTGTTGAAGCACTCATGTTATTGTTCATAGTTTGATCACTTGGCTGTTGTCAGAGGGGAGAAGAACAGCACAATGATTATTCAAAAACTTCAGTGCTTCATTGTCTCCAGTGAGTGTGACAGTAACGGATCTTGTAGCTCCTCTGGCCTCATCTACTGACCAATAGATGCAATTTATGCCTGAAATCTCTAGCCCACTACATATTACTATAAATTAAATTAACTGCATTTTCTTTTCCATACAGATTCCAGTGGTCCCTGGACTCACTAAGAATGTCAAAGGGAAACACAGTGATGAGGGGATATAAACCCAAGGGCCAGGACATAAAGCAGAGGATATGTATGTACTCAAAATGGTTTATATATGTTTGCTTTGATCTTTAAATGTAAACCTAATGCTTATCACAAGTCAGTGATTGCTTGCCAGAGCCAGATTTGCCTTGCACTGTAGCATAAAACTTGAGGCAATGAGAGCAGCATGAAAAACAGCTTGGCAGAATGAAAAATAGCTTCTAAATTGTTAATGCCTTGGACTTCCTTGGCTTTTCTTTGCCTGTAGAACCAGAGGTGAACATATTATCCTTTCAAAAGGCTTTGATAAATCTCATTCCCTTTAGGATTAAACATTTCTGAATGTTTTTATGCCTCATTTGAGCCCTTTCAGAGAAACATAAATTAATTCTTTAGCTCTAAATTTATACTCATATAAGACCTAATTCCTCTTGCCTCTAGTTATCATAGCCATGGCCATTTGTGCAGAGTGACCACACTGTTACTCTCCTGCCTGCTTTGTGCACTTAGATTTATGTACAGAGATTTTATGTGGCTCTGACAAGTAGGAAATGACTCAGCAGTGTCCTGCAGGGGTGAGTTGGATGGATAGATGTCAAACATGGATTTTTGGATGCAAATCCAGGACACTTCTGTGCATTCTGTGTGTGCAAATGCAGGCTTAACCCCTAAGTACTTCACTTTGGGTATCACAGCTGAATCCAGGCTAAGCTGAGCACATAGAGACAGCAGTTAGCACCTCATAAATACTCACAAATATTTGCAGAGTCATTATTGGCACAATGTGACTCAGCTCTCCTGTATATTTACACAAGGAGCATCCCAATAAACAGTTGATATGCAGTATTCAATATTTGTGTAGCAGCTTAGAGCAGGGAAACAGGTGACAAAATGTGTGGAGGTGACAGAGACTTAAGAAAAGGTGAAATTTTGTCCCATCAAAGTCACAGATCTTGTAGTTCCTTTGTAAAGAAATCAGTGCTCAGGAAAAGGAAGGAATGATCCACCCCAGCTCAGATAAAGCCTGAAGCACCTATATATTAGTTTAATAGTTCATCTTTTCCTGTGTAATCTTAAATTACATATCTTGGTGATGTTGCAGTCCTTGAAAGAGTGAGATGGCACACCAGGTAATAAGACAAAAAAAATCAAGTGAACAAGAAGAAAAGCACATTTTCTCACCATTTTAGTATGAATAGGAGTTTTTAAAAGGCTATCTGCTTTTTCTTTCCTGTGTCACATAAACAGATTAGGAGTTCTCTGGCTGAGGAACAAGGCTTTCTATGTGATACAGTACTGAAGTGCTGAGGTGCAACAAAAACAGTCCACAGATGGGAGATACATCTAATTTGCCTTTTACATTGGACCTGCTGTTTGGCTGCTGAACAGCCCTCCTGTAATTGGAGGTCTAAAATTACACCCTCATTTCCTTTAGTGGCAGGGAGACTGCTAAAGGAGGTCTCTGCCACACTCAGGTTAATTTAGCTGATCATCCAAATGCACAGATGTTTGTTCCAATCTGCTCCAGTAAAGGAAATGGGACTCTATGATCGTGCTACTGTAACATTTCCAGTACTCTGGACAGGGCAGGATCCATGCAAAAGTGCTCTTCCTTGCACTGCAGAATTAACTCTGGCAAAGAGTGCAAAAAAAAAAAAGGGGGAAATTATATTAAAATGTCCTGCAAAATACTATTTTTCCAAGTGGTGTGATTTGAGCATTAAAATAAGAAGTTTACATTATCTGCTATTCTGTTCAAATTAATATATACATTTCTAGCTTGTGTGTTATATCTTTGCATAGTATGGATCTAATTAAATTTGCAAGCAGATAAATAATTCCAAATGAAGTTAGACAGAGGTGACCCATAATACTCAACTCGAGTGCTTTCATATACTGGCTTCCTATTAGATTTCATGTCGTAATTTTAGAATTTAACAGTGTCAGTGACTTTATGTGCATACTTAAGAGTTACTCTCTCAAACTTAAGAGTTATTTATTTTACCTAAAATAAATTCAATCACATTTCTTTTCCATCTACTATCAATTCAATGTATTATATAGTAAAACTGACCTCCTAAGCCTTTCCAGGTAAAAGCGAAGTAACCAGAACAAACTAAGAGGTGATTTCAATAGCAGAGTTTTCTGGCAATTTAGTTCTGTTGCTTTCAGAATTATATCTTTGGTATTATTGTTCTTAAAAAAAAACTGAACAAAATACTAACCAAGCTTAAAAAGTTAAGCAAAAGGAGAACTTCACAACAAACAGGCTGTTGGAAGCTCCATAACTAAAATGGTTCAGGTGTCCTTTAAGAAACTTTGTTCTGGTGTTCACATACATCAGCCCTCCCTATTATAACTGTATTTGGGGAAAAAAAACTAAGCCACCATTTGGGAGCTGTATTTCCTCAGGTAACATTGGAAAGGCACATAAAATTCATCCTGCTTGAGCCAATGTAATCTTGTGAAATGTACAGGCTACTATGAAGCATTTGTGGGGTGCCTGCACAGGCCTTTGTGCGGTGGATGCCAGAAGTACCACCATGTACAGGACATATTTTTAATATTGGTGAAATGGAAAAAACCAGATTAGTGCCCCATGAAATGTGAACACTGACAGCCTCCCTCAGCCTCGTCCAGCAGTGGAGGATGGGGAGGTCAAGAAGTGCACAGGCTGTGTGTGGCTCCTGTGTGCCCCTGGCTGCCCTCATGTCTGGCTGTCATCTTCCTGACTCTTCTGTGGGGCAAGAAAGGATAAAATTCCAGTTCAGCAGAGAAAACCAGGTTTCAGATAGACCAGCACTTCCCTCCCAGGTGGTGGAGGAGGAGGAGGCACCATCAAGGAGCGAGTGATTCCACCCCCAGCCCAGCCTTGTCTGTCTGTTCCTCTCCCTCCCCACCGAAGGCAGAGGGAGGTGGGATGGGAGGTTAACCCAGGTGCCTCTCTTTTATATGCTTAAATTAGGAAAAATGAATCTACCTTAGCTGACTTCCCCAGCAACACACAATGCTTAGCTGGGGCATGATTAACTATTCTATCTGATGGTATCCTAATTACAGATATTGTAAAAATGGCTTTTGTCCTGCTGTATGACTATGGAAGGAAAAGACAAAGAAAATTAGGCTCAGCAGACACAAACAATAAGGGGGTGGTTTTTTGTGCTTAGTTGTTTTTCTTTGACCTGTTAAAAAAGCAACATGTTCAGCTTTTCCTGGAATGTTTTTCTTAACCAAAGTCTAAGTTTTGAAAATTATAAGTTGTTTAGCTCTTTCTGTCTTCTATTTGCTTAATTTAGTTCAGTTGCAGCTCTAGAGTGCTCTATGAATTATATAAGGAAAAAGAATTCTTTCAGGCCTGAATTAAAACATTCTTCCCTCGGTGCTGCTTCTCTTGTGGGCAGTGGTACCATTTGTGCAAGAGAAGTGATGAATGAAAATGGGACCCAGACTTCAGGACTAGTGACATTCACACTGACAGAACAATAGGACAGGCTGGCACGTCCACTCTAACATATTAAATAACCAGGGTAAATACCTAAAAATGCCACCACGAATTAATAATATATCACCAATGAATGACTGCAACTCCCACCTCCTTGAAAAGGAGAGATTTTGTAGTTGAGACACAATTAAATCATGACTATCTTTTTCACAGAATGAACTTTTACTGCTGACATGGCTGGCTGGGCTCCAGGCACAGTGCCATCAAGGAACAGGCATTCCTTAATTCTCTGCTGGTGCTTCAGCTCTATCTGGCCTAACAGCCACGATGGAGTCTGGCCTGCAAAGTTATCATTATAATGTCAACATAAATATAATTACATTTTCTCCAGCTATGGAATTAGTGCCACTAGGAAACAAAATCATTTCAGGTTTCTCCTGCTGTGTTTGTATGAGCTTGGGGTGTAACTGGCAACCAGGGAAATTTGGCCTTTGTGCTCAAATAATGCAATGCTGTGCTTTCCATTTTGAGATGAAATTACTGCTAGTGGGATTTGTGCCATAGGAAAAGAATTTGTGTTGCTGAATCTTTTGGTAGTTGAGGCTGCTTTGTCTCACCATGTAAAGATAGTTATTTACAGGGCCTTGCATACACAGATGCACAGCTAGAGCTTGTGTGCGTGTTGCTTTGGGATGTCTTTTTAGGAACATTAGTATGATGTGAATCATTCTAAGTGCAATTTTTATGGAGAAGAGTATGAGCCTCCTGGTACCTATTCCCTGTCTCTCTGAGTGCACTTATTTTCTAAGGCTCTGGAGGTGGATGAAGCATCTCAGCAGTAAGCCCAGGGATGCTGCTCCCTACATCTCCTTATGGCAGACCCAGGCAGGCCATGCTAAGGATTTCCTGGCAGGCCACGTGCCCCCATTTTTCCTGGTGAAAGCAAGGATTGGATATAGGAAAGGGGAAGGACTTGGTTAACCATAGACTTTTATTCTGTGTTTTAATGTACAACTCAATTGGGAAATAAATGAATCACTAGAAAATCCTGGAGTGTTTCTTGTGCTTCAGGAGGTTGGTTTTTCCCTCAGCATCACAGAACACACAGAATTAGCTTAGAGTGATGGTGAAGAGCTAATTCTCCCTATAATTGTGCCTCCCGTGCCAATATTGCAGTGTTCCCAAAAACGGTCTCAAAGGAGATAAAATCAACAAACTGAAGCCAATTTCTCTTACACATAGCCTTAAGCCTTATTTCAAAGAAATCTGAATTTATACTGCAGGATAAGTATTCCAGCTGCTGCTTCAGCAGTGTCCAACTGCAGTGATTTAGAGCAAAGCCTCCATGAAAGCAATGGGAAATCTGTGCTCAGTCTTGCCTGGCCAACTGGATTCCAAGTGCAAATCAAGCCCTTGTGCTGCCCTTATTCAGGGACAACAGTACAAATAGGGTGAGAGTCAGGTTGACATTTTAGGTCAGATCCAAAGGACACCTCTGAAGCAAATTTCCTGATTTCTCCCATTTACCATGCTTTTCCTTGGACCTCAGGTAAGAGCATAGGAACTGGGCTTTTGGATGAAACCAGCATCAGAAAGGTACTCCTGGAGGACAATTCCTGTGCTCCACGCAGTCAACACATGGAGTCAGACTGGAAAACTCAGCCACATGTACAGTGTGGGTGTGGGGTCCCCACTCCCAGCTGAGGATCTGCTCCTGTTTAGCTTTCCAGTGTAGATAGAACCATCTGACACCCAGGTAAAACACCACTAGTGCATTACAGACTCTCACTTTGAGTAAGTTGGAAATTTAAATAAGTACTAGAAACCTTAAAATAATATAATGCTCATCCCAAGTGATTTAAACTTGAGGCTTTCAACTCCCTAGCACAGTTTCTTTTTTCCCCTCCTCAGCTGAAGAAGCAACTCTGCTTTTGAGACTCTCCACTACCATATGCATGTTAAAAAAACCCAGCTCTTTTTCACCATGATTTACATGCCAAATTTACTTATTTCCTCTTAAGTAGAATTAATCTTGTCTTTAATTACTTTTATAGCAATTACATGCTTTTAATCTGTGGGTTAGTGATCTAGTACTTACAGCTGCAGGGAACAAAATGCACATTGGCTGGGGGAAACAGGCCCTTTTTACCAAGCCTTGTGAGTTAAGGCCTAAGCAGTTTTCAGGATTTGATCAAATGAGCACATTTCAGTCAAGGCCATCATTGGCAACTCCTCATTGAAAGTGTAAGGAGTGTAAAGCCCAAAAAACTTGTCACAGAAAACTTCAGATCATATACTTACAGGATTGTATTCAGACATTCTGTACTGGTTTTAATCTTCCTCTTGTTTTTCTCTCATTGGGAGTGGGTCAAATTACTCAGGATAGGAGAAATTAATTCACAAACTTTCTAGGTATCTGGATTTAAAGTTTTAGTTGGATTGATTTTTAGTGTGGAAAAAGTGTACACTTGTATTGCTCTTCCCTCCTGAACATCTGAAGATGACAGCAGTAAAGAATTAGCCCCCAGAGCATTATTATCCACTTCCAACTGATGGGGCACAAAGAGGTTTGGTGGGTTGTTCAATACACTGTGGTAAAGCTAGGAAAGGAATCCAGATGTCCTGGTTCCTCATCCTGTCCCTGAACCACAAACCACATGTCCCTGCCTTATTAGCGACAATCACAGCACATGAAAACAGACTATTTATATCTAAATATTTCATCTGTTCTCACTCATTATTCCCTAACTCACCAATGTAATTATGTTGGCAGGGCGACAATCTCTTTTTTTCCCAGTAAGAGCAAACACATTGTTAGGTTTTGTGCCGAGATACAAGCTGCACAAGAAGAACTCCCAAATAAATCAGATCAAAAGGACCATGTTTCCATTGAAATATCCTTGGTCAGGCAGCAATGGGAGAGAAGATGTCGGAACATCTTCCTCGGCTGACTTGAACAGCTGCATTAAAAGCACTGATCAAGAAAGGTTAACTTTGAAAAGAATATTAACCCAGAATAGGTCTAGCCAAAGAGAAAAAAACCAAACTGATAAAAAGGGGCTTTGGAAAGTTCTGGTTTTTGAATGCCATGTGATATTTAACAGTCCTCAGAGTTTGTATAACAAGCAGCTTTGGATAGAAAAATAAAATGATCTGTGTAAAATAAATCCAAGATTCACATTTCATAAATATCATTACAAATCACTTAGGTGATTACATATTCTCTGATTAGCAAAAATAATGCTTGTTCTGGTAAAACACTTGCTTCCCTGTATGGGGAATATTAGTGCATCTTGGGCAGAACACAAAGCTCCTTGAGAATTTCACTGCTGAACTCAGTGACACCACATTTCACTCTGTATAAGGCAAACACCTCGCAGGTGCTGACACTGCTTGGGCTGCCTCATCCTGAAGTGGCAGCTACACTCTGTGTCCCAGATGCAGACATTATAGACAGATCATGTGCATAATCACAAGCCTTTTTATTTCCCAGTGCCATGCAGGAGTTAGTGTGTACACAACATGTACACTAGTCCTGCTCAATAGGATACCACAGTTCATTGCCATCAAACTTCAAGTTCCTCATTCCAAAAAGACTTGCATAACGTGGATTCATAATGTTCAGGTTTCAAACAACAATCACCAATTCTCAGGAATGTTTTGTCTGGGATTTTTTCTCTTCTGACCAGGTGCTTCCAAATGTAACCCTGAGAAACCTCCCCCTTAGTGGAGCACGACCAGTGGTATTTGAGAACACTGGAGGGAGAAGGCAGCTAAAGAGCACCATGTTTTCATCCCTTTTTAAGTCAGAAACTCTCCACTGTGCATCTGCTCTTCTGTTTTCTCTTGGCCAGGGTTTGGTGACTCAGTACAGCCCCAGTACAATTCTGAAACCCTCTGTTGTTTAACACCACGAGTGAAATGGGCACCATAACCTCTGTGTGGCCCTGGAGCTGCACAGGAATGATTTCCTGCTCTCTGCAAAGGAAGATGCCTTCAGATTCTGTTAAATGATAACAAATAAGGAAAAGGAGGCCTCCCCTAGTTCTAGCAATCCTATCCCTCCCACTGGGCTTTCCTAGAGGTGGCAGAGTTGAAACTCGCAGGTTTTATTTTCAGAACGTGGTCATTTCTCATTTTGGTATTTTAAAGTAAACAAGCCTTGGTTCCCATGTATTATTCAAGTAGAGAGAAGTGGGTATCCAGTGCACAGATAATCAAACATCCAGCCTGCACCAGACAACCTTCTCAAATCGCTTGAGAAACTTCCCTATTGCTGTTGTTATCATTCTCCATCCACTTCCTCCAATTATCCAGCACTTCAAACATCATATCCCATGTTTTCCCCACAGCTGTGGGGTGAAGCAAGCAAGAGCTGTGTTCCTTCCAGCTCCCCTAACAGTGCTTGCCCACAGGAGAAGAGAGGGAGCTGCACAGATGTTGCTGGTATCACATTAATACAGAAATAACCTGTTGAAAGTAGATTTGTTTTCAAACGTTTCAGTGAGAAAATATCAGTTTCAGAGCGAGGAATTAATGATTTTAACCTGCCTATCAAGCTCTTTTCATTGCCAGCGTGTAAAGTCGTTATTGGTGTTTCAAGCTGTGAGTAGTAATGTTGAGGGTATTTTCACTGCTGCCAAAATATTTACATAAAACTGCTATTCAGATCAAATTATCTTGAAACTGCAAAGCGTGCATGGATTCCAAATTATTCAACTTGGAGAGATTGTTGCATATTGAAATTACACAGTAGAAACCAGCAAAACACCATGATTGTTTCGAATTCACAGGGATGGCAAAAATAGCTCTTAAAAGAACTCTTCTCCTTAAATGCAGCAATGAAACAGGCACAGGCTCTGGCTAGGTTTAAAGCAGTATTCCATCACCAGAAAACTCCCTTCTTTGAGGCAGGCTGGCTTTGCTCCCAGGCATGGACATCTCAAAGAGAGCCATGGTAGGGAAGTGATGCATCAAGAAACTAAAGCACAGGGGGTAAAGGGCTGTGACCTCTTGGGGAATGACAAACCAAAAATGTAAATTCCAAAAGTGCAGTAAACTCTCAGAGGTGCTCAGTGCTGGTAGGATCCCACTAACTATCTCACATTTACCTTTCAGGAACACACCAGTTATGGAAAAGACTCCAGAATATCATCAAAAAGAGGATTGGGCAATTTCAAGGCTTTGATGAACCATCATTCCAGGTATTTTGATGTGCTTTCCTCTGCATAATGTTCCAAACAAACTGCTGCTTTGTAGTAAGGATTCTGTGTTGCAATGAAAGAACAATCTGGCCACATTAAAGACATCCCTAAGAAAAAATGCTTCCCTCAAAGAACCATAAAGGTAATTTTCCAAGAATCACAGGAAGGACTGTCTAATTTAGCACCAGAGGTGAGGGGTTATTTCTCTCCAGCAGAGAGGGGATGGACAGATGAAAATACTAAATTCAGGAAAATCCTAGAGATAAACCCAAAAACTCCTAATTGCTGTCAGAAAAACGTTGACAAAGAAAAGTGAGGGCTGTGGAAAGAGCTCACCTGTGAGGAATATTGAGCATGGCACTGGAGCAGGGTCCTTTGCCCTGTCAGTCACTGATAATTGGAGATTAACATCTAAAATCTGTGTGCTTTTTCCCTGCAAGCTTGTAGTTGATTTGTTCTCATTCCCTCAGTGAAATATCCTGAAAAGCAACAAAAAAAGCAATAGGTTAAGACAGGTTCCCCAGATGGGGTGGGGAGTGCTCAATGGGTGTTTGTCTGCAACAGGAAATAAGTGCCTGTGTGCTTTGCCACTGTGGTGTGTTTTATCATGCCATAAAATCAGTGATTTCAGCATTAGCCTGATCAACAGATACTCTGCACTGGTGGATGTCCTGTGCAAAGTCACAGATGATGCATCCTGTTCAGAACAATCTGATACACTTCTCTGGGAAAGGGAGAAGGAACTAAAGAAAGAGCCAGATCAGGAAGAAAGAAATGTTAATGATCTCTTCAGGGGCTGTGCTTTTTCCACATCTTCTTCTAATGTGCATGCAGGGACAGCTCTGTGAGTAAAGTATCAGAACAGTGTCCAAGAGCTTCCACAGTGTACACATGGCAAAACAATCTGTAATACCTGTTCTCTGTTGCATTCAGATGAAGTGGGATTTTTTTCCTGAAAAGACCTAAGGATTCAGGTTTGAAAAAGGATAAAACTACTTCTGCAGTACTTCTGACATAGTACATCTGGCAGTGCTCTTCATGTCACCTGGGAGAAGAGGGGCACAAAGTTTCCCACATCATCTCTTTTCTTGCCAACCCTTGAGGCTTCCAGGAGGGAGATATCTCTTTGGTCTCCACCTTAAAGAAAAAGAAATGTGAATTAGTGGCTTTAGTTCAGTAGGGCATTTCAACACCTAGTTTAAAGCATCAGATGGGCTCCAGTGAGTACAGGAAGTGTGGGGGCAGTCAGAATGACACAAGCACATATGTAAATATTTCCCTGGATGAAGCTTCACATTGCATTTGGGAAAATGTAAAGTTACATAAAGAAAACAACACATTATTTCCTTGTCTTTTTTTTTTTTTTTTTAAACAGTATTTAACTGCATTTTTCTCGAGGTAGGAATGTGTGAAAAACAGCACTGTTATAGATAAAAATATATAAAATGTGGTAGATTAAAGACTTGGAAATTAATTTCTCAGGAGACCTTTTTCAGTCTAGACTCTATTGACATATCCTGCCAATTTGTTTGTCTGGTGTCCCTGTGAACATAACATTTGATACTGTAGGCAATGCAAAGATCTCTGATAAGCTTGCTGCTTCCTGCAGCACTCTGTGTTCACAATGAACTTCTTAAATACAACTTTCAGCTTCTCTGCATCACCCTCATTCTGCATTTTTTTTCACCATGTGCTTTCTCCTTTTTTGTACCCTGTGCCTTCATCCCACGGCGGGGGACCATTCTCAGCTTCCAAATCTCCTGTGAGGACAAAGCTCTGTGAGCTCACACCTCCTCATCCAGTTCACCCTCTGCCTGCTGGATGCACCCTGCTGAACTGGTAGGATTTGATTGTGGTCTTACTTTTGTTACCTGTCCTCACCCTTTGGTAGTTTGTACTTAGGCAGGAGCCACTGGAGGGAAAGGTGAACTTAAGGAATTAAAGGGGTTTCCACCAGAAACATTCCAGAAACAAAGCTGATCTTCAGGGGGTGATGCTGACTCATTAATGGTACTTCTTGCAGTGCCTTTATTGCTTTTTAGTTAAGCACACAATGGCAGCTCTGTAATTAAGCCACAGGGACAAAAGTCACATATGGCTTTTTTTCTGGTTTTAATTTTCTTTCTTGTAGTTATTACTGGGCCCACTAGATGTGAAGAACAGTTGTGAATTTTGCCATTTTAGATTAATCTGTAAAATTCATGATGTTTCCTGAAAATACTACAAAGCACATTTTTAGTCCAGGTATTTTGGATTGAGAAAGAAAGGCAGGAATATTTGAAATTCAACTTTAAAAATTACCTGGGAATAGGAGAAATTTACGAGCCTTGAAATGTAGGGAGACCAGGCCAGGCATCTACAAGGCAAGCCATCTCTGTTTGGAAAAGTGTCTTTACACTCTCACCTGTAAGTAATGAATGAAGCTGAGTTTCCAGCCAGTTTCCAGGCCTGCTTAGGTTGACATTCTGTGAAGAACCTATTACAGGATGCCAGCAAACACCCAGGGGCCTGCTTTAATTTTCATCATTCAAATAGGCCAGCATTAAGAAACACCCTGCACATGCTATCTCATCTCTGCCCCTCAACATCCCTGAAATGCTGTGTTCAGTCATGGTGTTCAATCACCTGAGTATCCAAGAAAGCAAGAGCAGCTGGAATAAGCTCTGTATCTTGGTGCTGCAGATTCAACTGGCTGGTTAAAACGTATTAGGGTTCATTTTTTTTGCCACAAAGGAAAGAAAGCATGATTCTAGCAGGCTCAGAGACCTGCCTCTTACAGAACCTGGCACTGGCCTCAAAACAAAACCCCAAGGATTCTTTTAGAAATATGTATTTCTGTACCTTGGTTTCACCAAGAGGTAGAAGTGCTCACATTTTCTTTAGCAAGGATGCAATGTGGCCTGCTAGGAATAACCTCTCTGTATCCTTGTGTGCATCCAGCATTAACAACTGCTTCCCACCTTGCAGATTTCCTCTGGGAAGTTTGCTTCCTCTGCCTGATAGCAAGTTCCCAGTAAAATCAGTTTGTACTACAGATGCAGAGAAGTCTTTGTCAGAAAGAAATTCCTCCCAAACCATGGATAATCATTATCCACTCTGAATTACCTAATTATCTTTTGGGGGTTTTATTTATTGTGTGGAAAAAGAAACAAGGAGTTTTCTTGCCAGCTCCCTCAGAAGTGGCCTAAATGCCCACTGTCTGAGGGAGATCACAGGCTCAGGCCGCTGTCCCATTGTCCAGCTGGGTGCCTGCAATAGCCTGGCCCCATAAAACAGACATTTATCTGAACAGAAGCAATTAGCCCTTCATCGTGGCCCCTGCTCACAATAGCAAAACCAGCTGATGTTCCCTTAACTTGAAACAATGGGAGGACAGGCATGGGCTGTGGAACTCTTACAAGCACAGTAACTCCTTCCAGAGGGGGACCGTGAGAAAGTGGAGCCTGTAAAGAGCCTTTCAGTGGATGAACTCCTGAACAGTCTTTTATCCTGTGAACTCATCAGTCAGCTGTCTGTGGGTGCAGCTCTCTTTAGAAAACCCCAGTTCAACTGCAGCATGCCAGTTTGTAGTGATAAACCTTCCTGCTGAATGATATTCTGTCTCAGCACTGTGTTCAGCCCAGTATGGATTTATTCAGCAGCATCTTTTCCCTCCAGCCCTCTTTGACATTCCTTACTGGGCTTGTTCCTCTTCCTAATGATCTGGGAATAGCAATGACCACTGATGAGAGCGTGGCAAGAACTCAGTGTTTGCTCCTAACAATGGCTGTGAGGCTTCACTTAAGATTGGGATGCTGAGAAAATTCCAGCAAAGAAGCTGATGAGCTCAGAAATTCGGCTCTTCCATATGAATCCAGTAATTTACTTCCTTTTGACTGCTGTCTCCTGCACCTAGTTGGAATCCTGCCACCACCCCTAATCACTGGGTACCCAGAAGTCAGCTCCTGGTAGAAGTAAAGCTGTGTTTAGTAAATGACAGCTCTTTAAAGGTGGGCACAGCACTGTGCGCCTTCCCACTGGAATGTTTTCCAAGCACTTTCAGGCAATAGTTCATCACTTGCAAGTATGAAACTCTTTGGAACCACGAGGCCTGTGAAAGTGGCGAGGCAAAAAAACCCATTAACATTGGGAAAGGAGTTCACAGTAAATAGAACCATCTACTTCATTCAGCACCTTTCGCAACAGTGCAGTGATTTGGTTTCCAGCTGATGCTATGAATTTCCTGTAGGCACACATTCCTTATGAGCATCATTTCTCCTTCCCCTTGTGCTAAATTCCCTGTCATTTAGTGCAGTTTGGATACCACAGCTCCAGAGGCCTGACTCCTGCCTGGGCAGGCCTGTTGAAAACCAGCTGCAAATGGATATTCTTCTGCTTTTGGAATCTCTTTTGCTTTTGGAGTCTCCTTCCTAAAACCCAACCTAAAATCAAATTAATTATTTAGTGATTGAGTAAGAATTGTCAGTGAATATCACAGAATGGTTTGGGTTGGAAGGGATCTTTAAAGACCATCTAGTCCAACCTCCAAGATGTCTCACTTCTGCTGCTGTTACCATGGTTTGCATAAAAAAAACCCTTTCTTTTGTTCAGTCCCATCGTGGATCTGTTTCCCCATCACATCTACTCATTAAAGCTTTTGCAAGAACTAACAGAGAAGCCATCCCAGTATAGGATACTGAGAAGACTGGTAGGACTTTGTGGTCACTGAAATGGAACTGTGACATCTCCCCAGAAGTGCCACTGGAAGAATGAGGAGTGAAATAAAAGAAGGGCCACTACATTTATTAACAAGCAGATGGTGCCAGAGAGCCCCTACCCCTGGATTACTTGTCCATCCAGGGACCTGGGTAAAACAACCAAACAGATTTGCTGGTTTTTATGGGCATTCTTCTCTTACTCACCAATAGATGGGAGCAGAGATTTCTCTACTCATGAAATTTTCAGCCTACAGCACTTGCAGTTTTTTGTACACTGTGAGGGCAAAAAAGAAAACCAATGACAATATAGCTCATTCATGTGTCCATGGGGAGAAGGGTATTGTTTTGGTTAGTAACATACAGATGAGGTTTGTAATGGGAGTCAAATGGAAACCAGGAGTCAGCACTGTTGAATTCTTTAACACTGGAATTCTCTGCTTTGGTCTCTAGAACTGGTAAGAGAGTATTGAATAAGTTTACAACCCCTCATTGTTATTTCCCAGATTATTAGTGGGTTTTACTTGGATCCAAGCCTTTACAAAAGCAATTAAATGTCTCCTAAACTTCCATTCATTTTTCTTACAAGATCAAAGACGAAAAGCTGTCCAGATGTAAAAAGCTAAGCCTCTAATGAGATGATCAGTGAATTGTTTCTCTCTTGTGTTAGAAGCATTTAAATTACAATATTGCACTTAGGGCACTCTGCACTTGTGACTTGTATAGCAGGATCCCAGCACCTAACACAAGCCAGACAAATAACTTCAGCAATTAGCTTTCAGCATAGGTCCCTGCCCCCTGACCTCTGCTGTTCATCAGAGGAAAGCCAAATGCTTTGTTAAACAATATTAATCAGGCCTGGCACTCCTCTAAGGCCAGGCACATCACAGTTTCCTAACAGCAAGGAGCTGTTTGCAAGAAGCAAAATCTCGTGTATTTTCTGCTAAACAGGAGCCTGACTCAGCCATACTGGAGGTGAAGCAAAGCCTGATCTGTTTCTGTGTGAAACTTGGGAATGGCAGCAGAGCACCTGCCCAGGTGCCACTCAGGATCAGTTTGCATAGCCTGGAGCTTGTTTGTCTGTTTGTTTGGGGGATTTTTTGTTAATTCCCTCTATTCATGCATAAATATTTCATGCAAGCATAATAGGAATATAAATTTAAATGCCCCTGGATCTACCTATGAAGAGAAGGGTTGGTGGGACAGAGAAAAGAGAAAACCTCTGTCCTGGCCAGCTGGTGAGTAGGTGCTTTGGAATATGGGCTGTACAGGTCAGTACAAACTGGGAGTGAGCTCAGCATGCCCAGGAATACCAGTGATGTCTGCAGAGGTGGAACATGGTGCTGAGGAAGGAAGAGAGGATTTCCTCTCTGCTGCCCTTCCTCTGCACCTCACCCCAGGCAGGGGCCTGCAGGCTGGGCAGCAGTGGGATGTAACCAGGGAGATGCTTTGCCTGAACTTCTGCCTGGTTCTCAGTCAAGCCCTTAATTCTTTTTTTGTTTTTCTTTCACTGATGTTCACCACCATGTTCATAATTTAGAGCTGAAACTTAAAGAGATACACAGGAGGTAGGAGCATCTGGAGGTTTCATTAGAGAATCATCCAAGCTCCTGAAGAGAGCCTAAAGCAAATGTACTTACCTAAACTCATTCAGTTGTATTTTTAAAGAGATTTCTTCTTTATCTGCAAAGTGAGTTTACCACCCTTCCTATGAACTAAGCTTTCCAAGACAACCTTCCAGAGTCTTGATCTTGTCCCAGGGTGTGAGGTTGGCTTTGAACAGCATTTCTCAGCTTTTTTCATGTCATTTGCTTTACTCAAGGGAAAGATCTCTCCAGCTCCCTTTCATGACAGGACTTCTCTGAAGCAAGGGTCTAAAATGATTTTTTTTTAAATTCTGGCAGTAATCCTACAGATACCACTACTCTTAACTTGCACAGCTAGAGTAGATGTTGCCAAGAGCTCTGAAAAAAAAAAAAAAGAGGAAAACAAAGGCAGCTGACTGCATGCCAACGTTGGAAGTTAAAAACTCTGATTTGTAGTTTGGGTGTGTTCCAAATTTATCAAAGCCATGCCCCTTCTAGTAATAAACTCCACTAAAAACCAAACTCCTCTACCTAAAACTTATTTTTGACTTCCTAATTGAACACTAACAGCAGCCTTTCTGAAATGATAGTTTCTGTTAGTAATGAGTTAAAAATTAAAATTCAAACCTTATCCTGCAAGAGGGAGCAGTTTCACACATTTTTAGACTGCTGGTGGTAAGATCGGAGGAGTCCTGCAAGGTCACCCAACAAAACATGAGATCAAGATGCCATAGTGATTCCAAATTTAAGGATGCCAGTGCTCCCTACCTTGTGTGCCCCTCCTGATCTGGATGCCAGCAAAAACCCTTGTGAAACTCGAGTGCAGAGGCTCCAGGCCCAGACTGGACTTTCCGCTCAGGGTATTTGGCTTTGACAGCCCAGTGTCATTTGGGTTTTACACAATCAGCTTTTTTTGTTATAAGCTGTGGGCTTCAGATAACAGTGGTGAAAAACAATTTCAAGTGGAAGCAGCACCCTGGGTACAGACTGAGACAGAAAACATTCTGAAAAACCAAATATTTCTTATTTCTTGTAATCATCTGTGTTACAGCAATCAAGTGTTGACTGGTGTTTGCTGATAACTTGCTGTGCAGGAAAGACAAAGTGAAAGAGAACAGGAAGAGAGGGTTTTTCTGCATTTCTGATAAACCTGTAGTTATGGCTTTCAATGACAGATTTGCCAACAGCAAAGAGTGAGACAAATATCTGCAATCTGAAGTGTCTGGAGGCAAACTCACACATGCCTTCACTGCACTGTTTTTGTTTGCAGAACCTTTCCATCTGGATGTGTAGCAGGAACAGGAAAGCATTTGAAGCTGGGAAAACTACCATACTGCTGTCTATAAAACCCTGATAGGATTTTTATGTGGAGCCCAAAAGAGAATGACAGGCAGTGCTTTTTTTTTTTTTTTTTCTTTTTTTTCTTTTTTTTCTTTTCTCCTTTTGCCAAATCTGAGAGCTCAGATGTTTGCAAGCAAAACAAAATAAACTCAGGCATTGAAACTCCTTCCTGAAATGTGTCTGGTGGCTGATGCCATGGCACGTCCCCCAGCACATGCAATGTGCACCCTTGGGCTGGCCTGGGCACTGCTGGGACACTGCTAATGGCACCCAGGGCACAATTGGGAAGGTAATTAGCAGAGAAGGATTATTGGTGCAGCTAGGAAGTAGACAAGTAACCTTTAGGGTTTCAGTCCATTGCCTGAGTGTTTTCAAACCAGCACCTAATCTTCCCAGACCTCACTCCGTGGCTGTTCCTTTCTTTCTTTCTTTTCTTATCCCCCCTGCTTTTTGCAGGGACTGTGGCTTATTCTGATTCACTCCATTTCTTTCTCAAACAGCCCCAGGGCAGGCTCGCTGTTGCCTGGGATATGGTCAGTGCATGTGACATCGTGCCACCACAAACAATCCTGTTTATTTCTGCTGGGACGCTGCTGAAATCAGCACAGCCAGGCTGCGAGCAGGACACCTCAGCCAGCCACAAAATTTGGTGAGAAGAATTTTCCTTAAAGGAAGTGTTCTCAAAAAAATAGCTCCCAGGGAGAAATGTGCAGGTTTTGCTCGTAGGGTGGTTGTTGACAAAGGTTTCCTTGCCAAAGTCTAGTCAGAGTATCAATGAGGGATGGTAAACACATGCCACTTCGACAAGAAATTAGTAGGCTACATAGCACTGTGGAAAATATTAGATTTTCTTCTTCCCCTGACCTCAAAGAGCCTATTAGGAGATGAAGAATCTCCAGCTCTCAAAGGTATAGCTGTTTTACCAAAATTCAATTAATGAAGAATAATATTTTGGGAACAAGAGAAAACACCTCTGTAGCGTGTAGAGTGTTAGGAGTAGATGGAAAGCTGCCTGTATAAACAGTTCAGCAACTCTGGGATGAATTATAGCAGCATTTGTATGCATGATTGCCCATCTGTGTAAAACCAGACGTGCAGTCACACACAGGAGTGATGTGCAGGGCGGACCTGTGGGGCTGATATTAATGTGCTCCAGAACAAGGCCTGTCCCATCACATCCGAGTTAGACCCAAAGAAGTTGAGATAAATCAGAATAAGTAAATAAATAGAGGAGGAGGCCTCACGGGGAGGAAACTCAAGGTATGCTATCTACATCTGTGTTTCTGGGTTTGGGGTTTATTTAGACTCAAGTCAGATTTTGGACTGTTCCTTCTCCTCTTGAAGTTTTTTTGGCAGTGGCAGGAGGGCTGAAGGCTCAGATCCAGCGAGTTTCTTCCAGCTGCACAGCCCAGCATGGGCCATGGGCACAGGCAGGCTGTGGGGAGCTTCAAACCAGGGATGCTGTCAGGAATTCTGCCTTGCACAGCTCCCCTCTCAAGTACCAGCTGCAAAATGTCAACAGCACCTTCCTCAGAGAACACAATTAATAAAACGAGGCCTAATTAATTAGTGTCAGGAAAGCAGATGTAGCAGTTATGGCAGAAGTAAACAAATGTACATATTGTAAATTGTTCTGCAAAGGATTTGTACTAGAATCCCTGTGGCCCTTTCACTCCTCCCCACCATGCTATTGGGAAGGACATCAGGGAAAATGTAGAGATAAACTGCAAATTGATGAGGAACTAATGTACTTTTATAAGTTTATGTTGCAGGAAAACAATCAGCAAACAGACTCCTTTATTAACTCCTTGGGACTTGGGGGTGAAATACAATCCTGCTATTTAATTTCCAGATCATGCAACATCATGTGCCACAAAAAAGTCAGCTGTTAAAGGTCTGTTTAATGTGAGTGTGAAAATGCAAATGTGGAGCCACACCAGGTTGGTGTTTGAATGGAGCCTTTAGACTTTATACAAAGGATCTGCAGTGAAGGAAATGTCTCACACCTTGTAGATATGACGATGCTCCAAGCTCAATATAAAAGACACTGGAATAGTGAAACACTTGGAAAACTCAGACAGAAAAATTTCTGAGTTGCCTTTCAAAATTTCCTCAAGATGACTGTTGGGGTTGTTGGGGTTAGGGTGTTCCTCCCTTTTGTTTCTCTTCACCTGTGGAATTTTTTCCCCCCATCAGTTGCTAAGGGACCATAATGGCCGGGTACTGAAGGGGAACAAAAGAAGTGATTGAACTGAGGGAA
>VZTR01014599.1:0-51794 GCA_013400775.1 Chaetops frenatus
TAAGGAATTGTAGGCAGGGAGGTGATTCAGGAATATTTCATTGTCGTCCAGCAGCAAAATAGTCTATGGAAACATTGTCTGCTATGGAGAGAGATGGATATTTTCACTGGTGAGGCACAAGAGAATTTGAAGAAGGCAAAGCTTCTCTTTTTCTTCTGAAAGAGTAGAAATGTCAGAGTTCAGGTCACAAAGTTCAGCTGGCTCCTGGAATGACTGTGCACAGGTCTGTGTTACAGCCCTACACATCCCCTGGCTTGTTCCCTCCCTCTCCATCTCTCATGAAGGCTTAGCTGAGGTTTTTCTGTTGGTTTCTATGGTGGATTCACGTTGTCCATTTGCAAGCCAAGGTGCTGGAAGCTCTGATATCTTCAGCCCTGGAGGAGTCACGAGGGGCCACACGCACACTTGAGAGCCTGCAGCAGCCAGGCTGGTGCCAAAATCACCTTGGGAACACGTGGGCTGGGTGTGGAGGCAGAGCAGACGTTTGTCAGTGCTGTGTTTAGAAACACGGGACAAGGAGGTGCAGGAGGAGTCAATGCACCCAGTGGAGATTCAATCTCTGTGTCCTGCATGACACCCCCTAAACATGTCCTTCCTCCTGACAGCCCCTGGCTGGAGAGCAGCACGAGCAGCACCCCAGCTGGGGCTGGACACAGGAATTTGGAAGTGATAGCCTGTGGTGAACACAGTGGACAGGTGGAGCAGTCACACAGAGTTATCAGCTGTGGGCAAAACAACTCTGCCCAAAGGGATTGGGATGAGTCAGGCTAAGGATGCTGTAATTGAATAAAAATGCCTGTGCTTTCCTGCAGTTCAGCTAATCCACATTAACAGTTCACTCAGATTTCCTTCCCTCTGACAACAAGAGCACAGACTCGTGGGATTTTAGGGCAAAAATGCACCAGGTACTTTTTTAACAAAAGATGATTTAAGTGGAGTCTGCTGGCCACCTTTCCCCTCTCCTCTACTCAGACTGACCTTCACCCAGTCTGGCTTTAGAGAAGAATTTATTTGGGGAGTGAATATGCAGCAGGTTGCTCTTCCCTGGGCAAATCCCTGTCTCCAAGCACGCAGCAGGCCCAGGTCAGCACAGGTAGCTGAATTTTCATTAGGAGCAGAGACTTTTATCATGGTTTACAGTTCCAGACACAGAGAACAGGAAGGATATCAGGTTGCCTGCTCTTACCTTTATCAAGTCTTTCTTTCAGCAGGTGACATCATCCTGCTGGTGAAGGTCAGGCTGGCCTCAGCTCCTTTCTGACTCATTGAATATTAGTGATGGCTGGAGGCAGGGGCAGGCAGTGATTTGATGTGACAGGGCAGGAGGGAGCACACCAGCAGTGCAGCAGGACACAGGCTGCAGGAACGGGCCATGCCCTGATCCACTGTGACAAGGGGAGAGCTGTGGATGGACGGTCCAGTGGCCTGAAGTGACCCTGCAAGGGTAGGATAGAGAGAGGCAAAAAACCCCTTTGGTTTGTGTCCATTCCCACTGCAATGGGACAGATGCAGAGTGACATCCCTTAGCTGAGGATGGGACCACAGATTTATTGAGATCCTGTGACATCATGAACCAGGTCCCTTCCTTAAATTCCATCTTGTTCCACCCCCTGACATGGGCAGGGACACCTTCCACCATCCCAGGCTGCTCCAAGCCCCATCCAACCTGGCCTTGGACACTGCCAGGGATCCAGGGGCAGCCACAGCTTCTCTGGGCAACAAGAACCAGGGCCTCCCCACCCTCATAGGAGAGCACTTCCTCCTGACATCTCATCTAAACCTACCTTATTTCAGTATGAAGCCATTAATTCTCTGTGCTAAGATTCAGAGCACAGCAGTCCAAGCTGGATCCAGGACTGGATCCACCAGAGCAGGGGAGGAGCAGCAGCAGGGACTCTGCTCTGCAGATCTGTGGCCATGGAAAAGAGATGCAGGAGCCTGTGATATCCATCACTTGCCATGTGCTGCTTGCCTAACCTGAACATGCATTTAAAGACATCAGGTTTGCTCCCAGGGGATTTCTCCTTCCTCCAAAGGGCTCTTTCTCAGGCATTCAGCATCCAAGCATTTTGAGAAAAGGGTTCTCTGTTCCTGCAGGCTCAGGAAGGCAGGGACAGCTGGTACCTGTTTCCATCCAACCCTATCCCTTTCCCATACTGTGGAATTTCATGCCAGCTGTGGTCACCTGTTTGATTTCTCTTTGAGTGCCTGCCTTCCTCCACAAATTAATTTTGATTATTGTCTTGCCTGGCAGGGAGGGAACTCTTAGTGGTGAGAGCTTGCAGCACTCGCTCTCTTTGCACCTTTCTCTTTTTCCCCAGCACTGAGTCTAATTTTGTGGTTCTCTGCCTTCCCCAAAAATAACCCTCAGACCCAATTCTGAACTGTCATCTTCATTACATCACAGCTGCCTGCAGACGGGGCTTATCACTTGCAATCCACTCAGTTACACTTGTGATTAAAACTGATTGCAAATGTGATCCTGGCTGCTCAGCCTGGGAATTGGAACATCTTTATAATTTCTGACAGCAGATCTTGAGGCCTTAGAGGCGCCTGGCAGGACAAGATCTTTGCAGGCTGGTGGGAGTGGGAGAGGAAAATGCATCTGTGAGAAAGAGATGGTGATTTAGGAAAAAAAAAAATATAGAAGGGCCCAGGTTAGAAACCCCCAAGCTGAAATCTGGGAAAGGCAGAGGGTGAAAGTAAAGCTCAGCTCTTTGGACAGCCAGGACTATCCCTAGGAATAGGAGATGGAGGAAATCCCCTGGAGGGTGCAGCAGAGAAGAGCAGAGCCCTGCCCAAGCCTTCACTCAATTTTGGGCATCAGTAGCTCACAAAATCAGTGATGTTCCTGGGAAAACAAAAAACAGCTGCTGTGTTCCTTCCCAATAGCAGCAGCAGCACATCATAACCTCAGGACTCTCCTGCACTTCTGCATCTGCTGCTCTATCCTATTCCCTTTGTATAACTGGAGCCATTCATCCCCTGCTGGATCAGAGCAGGGCTGCAAAATTAAACTCTGCACAGTGATGGAGCCTTAAGTGTGCTCAGAGGTTTTGCATCTTGCTCCAGACCTGGAAGGTTGATTAAGCTGCACCACCTTTCTGCTGGCCTGAATTTTGGCTTGATTTCAGAGATTTGTATGCTTAGATTTAACTATGGACTTTACATTTGTTATATAATAAATGTAATTTCTTAAATTAATAAATAAAATACTGTAAATCATAATAAATATTACACATCTTTCTACCATAACTCATTTGTTTTTCCCCACCTGCTCTTGTTAGGGGTCCAGTGCTTTGTGTTGAATCAGGCTTTAGCCTGATTTCTAGAATTTGTTCTGAGGAGACTGAAAATCCACCAGATTCCTTGAGAGCTTTTTCCAGTGCGTTAAATCCTCTCCCTCATTCACCTTAGTCTTTATTTCCTCCAGCCTGACTTGAGCAATGTTTTCCTTCATTCCCCCTCTGAAACTCCCCTGTGGAGTCAGCCAAACGTCTCTGTAAGGAGGACCCTCTCCAGGGCCATTCCCAGGCAGTGAGCAGGGTGAGTCTGAGTCATTCCTGCAGCTCTCTTCTGCTGTCTCCCCAAGCACTGGATGCTCCCTTGCAGGCACAGACATCAGAGCTGGGTGTCCCCACTGCTCCCGTGCCCAGATGAGAAATGACTCTCCTCATCTTGCTCAACGTGTCCCCACGTCTGCATCCAGGGACTGACTCAGCCCTTCTGAGGGATCCAGGGCATTGCTCTGGGACTTCTTCCCATGTCAATGAATGGGTCTGTGTCGCTGTCGAGTCCAACTACACGAAATAGACTCCACCATATTCAACAAGGCAGAGAGAAAGATTTTATTAAGGATTCACACTCCAATATATAACATAGATCATGGAGAACAAAACCTCATTGAGTAAAAAATATAAACAATTATCTTAACCAATTAGAGTGACTCTCATGTACAGCCTTGCAGGTGCAAGGTGCTGCCTTATTGTTTAACATTCTCTGTGCATGTTGATGTTAAGCTGGTCTTGAGAATAGAGAGTTGTTTCAGATTCACTGGGTGAGAACTTCTCACAAACACTGTTTCGTGGTTTTCAGAGACTTTCTCTGTTCCAAGCCTGTTTCTGCCACGACAGGTCTGGCTCTCTTGGAGCTGCTGCCTTCCAGCACAGGCTCTCCCCCTCCTGCCCATGCTCCAAGGGATTTTTTTTTTTAAATAAAATCAAAGCTTTGCTGACAGTCCATGCCCTGGGATCATCTAACGGAAGGCATGGAGCTGATGTGCCTCTGCCAGGAGCCCAGTCACAAATCTGTCCGCAGAGACACCCAAAACAGTCTGATTTTCTGTAACAGCAGGAGGCCCTTAAGGTGCCGAGATCCTTGGAAGTGGCCGAGGCCCGGCCGGGTGGGGCTTGGGGCAGCCTGGGACAGGGGGAGCTGTCCCTGCCCACGGCAGGAGGAGGTGCCACTGGCAGATCTTTAAGCTCCCTTCCAACCCGAGCCATCCTGGGATTCTGTTCTGGCTGGCACTGGGAGCCGATCCGAGCCAGGCCGTGCCCGTGCCCATGGCCAGCGGACGAGCCGCGTTTCCCTGATGTTCCTGCAGAGCTCATTTGCCAGGCCTCATTAAGCATCCGGGTTAATTTGCATACCCAGGCTGCACCGCGGGGCGGTGCCGCAGCCCTGGTAAAAATTCCCATTTTTTCCGTGGGAGTTCTCAGGTGAGAGCGTGGGGCTGGGCCGTGTCAGCCACGGGAAACTGCTCTGGGAACAGCTCAGAGCCGAACTGGGAGGGAGAGAAGGTCACCGTGTCCGCAGAGGGACATTCGCGACATGGGAGCTGTGTGGGAAACACTCCGAATTGTACTCCGGTTTCTCTTCAGATCGCATAAATCTTTCGCCTTTTACTAAAGATTTCCGTGGAGAGGAACAGTCACGAGTGATCGGGAATTTTTGGTGGCTCTGCTGCGGCAGAGCTCCCCTTATGCTGGTTAAAAAACAGAGCAATTCAAACAAAGGAAAAGGAAGTGGTTTGACCCGCTCTTAACTCTAAGCGGGCTGCTGGAACTCTGCCGGTGAAATGTTTGTGGCGAGGGCTGGTGTTCCCTACCCTGGCTGTGTTGGGTCAGTCCCAGGCCATAAAGAAGCTCCCAGGGCTGGGGCCCTTCTGCCGGGCTGGGGCTGCTCACCTGGGGAAGGAAAGGCTCCAGGGACAGCTCTCAGCCCCTTGCAGGGCCTGAAGGGGGCTGACAACATTAAAGGAGATGTGTGGCTTTTTTTACCCCAGCAGGTACTGGTAATAGGAAGGGAGGGAGATTTAGGTGGGATATTGGGTAGAAATTCTTCCCTGTGAGGGTGGGGAGGCTCTGGAATAGAATTCCCAGAGAAGCTGTGGCTGCCCCTGGATCCCTGGCAGTGTCCAAGGGCAGGGCTTGGAGCAGCCTGGGACAGTGGGAGGTGTCCCTGCCCTTGGCAGGGGGTGGCACTGGATGGGCTTTAAAATCCCTTCCAACCCAAATCATTCTTTGGCTCTGTTTTTATCTCTGATGCAGCCCCAGGTGCCAAGGGAAAGAAAGAGCTCCTCCTAAAGGGATGTACATCCAAAATGATGGGTAAGATTTGCTAAGTTAAGGTTGTGTCTTAACCAAAGTGGCACCTTTATCTTGAACTCAGTATGTCCACTCTTTGGGACAATTTTCACCACAATTCTTTTTTAAGGTTAGAAAAGGAAGCCTTTAGACTATTCATACCCCTCTCCTTCAAGAAATGGGTTTCCTGCCTTTATTTTTTGCATACCTTCCTTTCCTGCCTTCATTTCCCCTGCTTTTCAGAGGAGCAAATTTTTTGTTTTCTCAAGTGAGACCCAGGGTGACCAAGTTTCACTCCCAGAAAACCCCTCCATCTCTGGGTGAAGTGTGGCATCTGTCTGTGAGCACAGGGAAATGTTTCCTCATGTTCAGAACAGCCCAGAGTCAGGTCCTGCTGCATTAACTGGGACACTAAGCAGAGCACTGAATTTATTTGGAATAATAAAGGGAAGTGTCCAGGGCACACTACAGACCTGGAATGAGATGCTTGGCTTTCAAGGTCCTGGCTTGAAGTGTTTGGCTGCCAACAAATCATTGCTGGCATCTTGGCAATGCTGCAAATGCCACAGACATCTGATCTTTTCCTTTGGCTCCTGCCCTGGAAGCCCCTCCTGTCATCATCTCTTGGTCATTTTCCACAGACACAATTTGGATGCATTTGTGGCTGTGTTTGTGGTGACCTTGCTGCTCTGGAGGCTCTAAAATCACCTTGAAGGCCTTCATGGACATCCCTCGTGAGTGGAAAAGGCTGGAGGAAAAGGTGCTTGGGTTTGCAGGCTGTTAAAAATGAGAATAAACCGTGTTGCATTGCATCTGTGGGAGGTGGATGATTGTTCTCTGCAAAGGCAGAGTTTGGAGGGAGAGAACATTCCCACATCTGCTGTGGGACCTGCAAACAGTCCCTCTATGGCAGAGAGTCAGAGCCACTCATCCCTCACATGAGTGGGATGAGGTGGAACAAAAAATGAGGGGAATTTGCATCGCCAGGCTCACATTTTCCCTGCAGCTTTTTATGATTTGGGCTTCCAAACCCAGCCTGGCTACCCAAAGCAGACCCCTGATTTTAAATAACACAAAAATTAAGGGGCACAGACTCCCCCACAGGATGCCATGAGATGCTCAGTGTCAGTGCCTCAGCCAAAATTAACAGGCAACCTGCAACCAAGAGGCTGCCAGTGACAAGCAGCAGCTTTGAAGGTCACCTCGCCTTCAAGTAAATAAATAAATAGCAAATAAGAAAGCAGGCAGCAATGAATAAACCAGAGCCATTCCACTGGCTTGGACTTGATTTTTGTTGTTGTTGTTGTTTTTTTGTTGTTGTTGTGTTGTGGTTTTTTTTTTGTTTTTTTTTGTTTGTTTGTTTGTTTGGTTGGTTGGTTTTTTTTTGTTTGTTTGGGTTTTTTTGTTTGTTTTTTGTGGGGTTTTTTTGTTTGTTTGTTTGGTTGGTTGGTTTTTTTGTTTGTTTGTTTCTTCTCTGCTCCTTTCACTTTCACATCCTCAAGGGTCAGTGCTAATAGGAGACCCCTCTTATTGCTCATGCACACTGCAGCACCCTCAGCTGTCTCAGAGACCCTGAGCCCAGCCCAGAGCCCCAGCTGGGGGCACAAATCGTGTCATCCCCTCAGCTGATGGCTGTAATGAGACCCTCTGTCAGTACCAGCCCGTGACAGGTGGGAGGATGCACTGCAAATACTGACTGGGTTTGCCTCTTAGACCACAAATCCTTCCTGCTAAAGGGGCATCGAGGTGCCAGGTGTTTGTTTTCCGTGCTCCTCCCTGCTGTGCCTAATGAGACCCTGGATCTGCAAGCTCGGAGTTGACTTTTTCCAGCAGTTCCTGCAGCTTGGCCACAGGGCCAGGGAAGAGCCAGTCTGAAATCAGGCAGGGAGCTGTGCCAGAGCTGTTTCTGATTGTGTTGGTGCCACGCTGGACCCATCTGCTGCCTCTGAAGGGCTGCTCACAGAAGGAGCTGCAGGAGATGGAGACTTGCTTTGGCTCTTACTTCTCGAGCACAGGCTCACAGCCAAGAGGGGACTGTGCCTCACCTCTCAGAGTGCCCAGGCTCTTGGGCATCCATCCAGTGGCGCTCTGAAGGCAGCAGTCTGGGGCAGGCTGACAGGACAATTTCCCAGGGATGCTCTCCAGGGAGACACGGAGCACATGCTGCTCTAACAGAGCCCAGTGCTCTCCCAACAGGGACAACGCTCACTCGGGCAAGTTTCTGTCACATTCCAGGTTATAAAACTCATTTCCTGGCATCAGACTTGGAAAACAACACATTGAGGGGCATGACACTCCTTACTGCCAACCAGCACAGCCTTACCAGGACTCAATATTTTGTCCATGTCACTGAGTACTCCCATGTGTACTCCAGGAGAAGCCAAAGCTGGATGACAGGGAAGGGTTTTTTTCCTGTTAAAGGAGCACACCCTCAGAACATGCTCACATTCCCTGAACATACAGAAGAGAGCCTGGTCCTTCTTGGTCCACCTTTCACTGACACTTTTGAAATGAGACCAAAAAATCCAGCTAAATTTGAGGAGGCTCAGGACACTCAATCAACACTTCACATTGCTGCTATCCACCTCACCCCTTTGTGCTCAGTTGACATATATATAAAAATACAGGATCCCATATATTTAAGGACCCCAGACCAGCAATGTGAAGAGAAGCTCTGATAGAACTCCTTGTTTTCCTGCAGGCTTGTAACCATGGAGTTCATCCTGCAGTGTAAGGAAAAGCAGGCCGCTTGTTTAGAGAAAACTGGGGTAACCCTGAACCCCATCATAAGAAACTATACCTTCAAGAAGGAATGAATCCTCTGAATCCTCTGAAAAGAGCATCCCTAAGGGAATGAGGGACAGTGGGGACAAGCAACAGAACTTGTAGGAAACTCTAGGAGAAAAACCAAAAATGGATTTTGATATTAAGGTGGTGTTTTCTTCTTCCTGTTATAGCCCAGTGTCACAATTTCCTCACATCACAATGAACAGGTTGCCCAGAGAAGCTGTGGCTGCCCCAGGATTCCTGGAAGTGTCCAAGGCCAGGTTGGACAGGGCTTGGAGCAACCTGGGACAGTGGGAGGCATCCCAGCCCATGGCAGGAGGTTGGAACTGGGTGATCTTTAAGGTCCCTTCCCAGCCAAACCACTCCATGACTCTCTGATTACAAACCCTTTCCCCATGACTTAATTTGTGTGATGACAAATATTGGGAACAACCAAGCTGACACTTCTGCTAACTCCTCACTTCATGGGCACATCCATCACCTCAGGCTGATCCAGCCCCTCAGCTCCTTCCAAGCACTGCAGTGAGATGCTCCCACCAGGAGTGTTGTCACTTCCAGCTTTTTCCACAGCCCAGGAAGGACAATAAACCAACATAAATCACATCTCCATTCCCTTACCTGCAACTCTGGTGGGGTGGCTCCAGACCTGACCCTTCCTACATTCCTGTGTCCCCAAAACTGGCAGGAGTTATCTCCTAGAAAGTGGAAACTGACTAGCAGGAGACCAGGTGATCGTCTCCTGATTTCCTCACTGTTGACTCTTCCCCAATTAACATGATAATTGTTACCCCGTGGGCCAGACGTGATTAATCAGCAATTTTCCTCTTCCTTCCTACCTTCCTTTTTTTTTTTAAGAGTAGCTGGGAAATGTCATTCTCTCCTCCAACAGAGTTTGAAAGCTCCTGCATCCGGACAATCAAATTCCTGATGTAAACACAGGGAAAGGCAGGCCCAGAAGATTGGGGTCCCCAGGGAGCCCCTCCACACCCCCCTGTCCCTGCCTGAGGTGACTTTCTCCCCCTTCCCTCATCGTCCTGGCCTTTAGGAGCAGCGCCGGCCACTCTGCTGAAGGGGAACTGAGTAAATGACTGTAAATTAAAATTAACATCCAGCAGCAAGGAGTACAAAGCCATGATTAATGGCTTTTTAATGCTCCACTGTTCCACACTCGGAGCACTTTGTTTTAACGGTGCATGCGGGGCATGGAGAATGAAAAGTGTGTGGATGTGAGAACAGAGCCTTGCACACACAGCTCAGGAATTCTCACCATTAAGGAGAGATAATCCAGCTCTCTTTAGCTTAGAATTACACAGAAAAGCCTCGTATCCACCTCATCTCATCAGGTGCATCACAACTGAAAATGGAATGGAGCAAAGTCGTTAAAAAGAAGCATCCTCCAACCAGCACTTACCTAGATAATTGTTTTTCTGCTTTGGGTTTAATTATAATGTGAACCAGTTGATTAATTGAGTAAGTTTCTATAACCTCCTCCACCCCTGCCCTAAGGAAGGTTCCAGTCAGACTTGCTGAATGATAATTACTTGTCTTTCAGCCCATTTAAGAGCTGTGGCTTCTCCAGGGCCATGTCCATGGGTAACACTTCCAGATGTTCATCATTCCATGTGTTGACATGTGCCAATAATTATCCACATCACTTGGCTACAGGAACACTTGGAAAAGCCATGCAGACAGCAGTCATTCTTAAACAATGCTTTTTTATTTTTTTTTTAAATTGGGAATTGCCTCCTAAAAGCATTTTCAAATAACTTCTATCCAAGAACGTGATCACACCACGCTGAAGTTTATCCAGTGTGACTGCAGCCAGCACCTAATGAAATGTGATTTGCAGCAAGATGATCAAGGTCAAATTGGATGAAACTGTGATCAAGTGAGATAGTTATTAGTAAGTGAGATAGTTATTAGTAAGTGAGATAGTTATTAATGGTCCCCTCAGCTCTTGGAGTAGCTACTCCACCTGCTGTTCTGTGATGCACAGTAGACCTCTCCTCATGATCCAGTCAAGATTACTTTATGGGTAAAAGAATTGGGTGCTACAGGTGTGATCTTATCTTGAATAATTCAGATTATTGATCCCCTTGAAGGGGCTTTTCCCCCTTGGGAGGACAGGGTTGGATGATGAATTCTCAGGGTGATATCCACCCCATAGACTCCTGCAGCTGCTGAGGTGAGCTCCATCCTTCCACTCAGGCTGATCACACGACCTTTGGCTTTAAGAATCTGGTTAAAAACATTTCTGCTCACTAGTGCACTGCAAAAGGTCTCTGGTAATCCAGGTCCCTGCATTTCCCTAGGGATAAATTCCTACTAAAGGAATAATCTGCATCAAAGACAGACTGTTAGAAAGAGAGCAGCAATACAACAGCATCAAACTTGGCAAGTGGCTCTTCCAGGAAACCAAAGCATTTGGAGTTTTATAGCTCCCCACCACACTGACCCTGCTGAGGTTTCTTTTTATATTTTGCAGGAACAATATCAGGGAGATTTATACCCAAGGATATTGCTTGATACAAATTGAATGGTGAGTATAATGATGTATAAAAGCTCTCTTGTTACAGAAAAAAAAGAAAATAATCTGGTTTGTGGGTTGAAAAAAGGAAAACAAAGCCAGTCTATTGCATAGTCAGACAGAGGAGATGTTTGTTACTGCTGCTATTGATCAGTAACTATGGCAAAGCCCTGAGATGCTCTAATATGAGTTTAATACAGGGAGTAACTGAATGATCTCATTGCAGGTTTCGTGATCCAGAAAAGGATTTGAGCTGCTGATGGTCAAATCTTTGACCACCTCTGCTCTCCTTGTAAACATCTCCTGGCAAAATCTCCTTCCCAGTCTCCTAGTACATCTGGTAACCCTGGATTCACAGCTGGTTCCCCTGGAGAGTATAGAGGTCCAGCTGGTCCTTCTGGAAGGGAGGCTCTTCTGGAGCAACCCACGTTGTTCTGGGTGGCAGAATATGCACAGCACTGCTTCCATCCCAGCTGGGAAAGCTGACAGCACTGGGAACTCTACCAAGCATGGGAATAGCAAACAGGATGCTGTGATGGCTGACAAATGCAGGGAAATATCCAAAGGAGGTAAAGCACCATAAACCTGATGGTACCCGAATTATTGAATCGACACTTCACTGCCACAGACTGCCCTGTATCCCTCAAAAGCAGGGCACATCTGGGATCTACCTGGGGCCTTTTCAGGGCTCAATGCCCTGACAAACCTTTTTAGGAGATTTTGGGTTTCTCCTTGGGAAAACTTTGGCAGAGCAGGACGGCACATTTCGTGAGCGGTGTTATTCGCGTGGCGATGTTGCTGATGGTACCAGCAAGGGTTTGCAAACAACAGGAACACTTGTTGCAGGATGAGAGGCTCATCACTGGTTTGATGAAGCCTGAAAACACATCCCATGTCCCAACACACGCTGCTGTTGTGCCCGAGCTCAGGAATCACTGGCAAGGACTAAGGACAGCTTTTCTCTGCCAAAGCTGTTACCAAAGCTTTGGGTTTTTGCAGTAGAATTATAGCTCTCCTCCTTTCTAAGGTGGGGAAGGCACCTGTGCCAACTCACTGCTGCTCTCCCTCCATCTCATCCCATTTCTGCTGATACCACTCACTCACATCCACACACAGAGGTGATCCTCACAATTTTCCCTTGTGAAAATGGAAAGTGTTCCAAAGCCACCTGGGAGGCACAGGATGGGATTACAAGTCTGCCACATCAGATAATGATGACTGCAAAATGCAAAAGACTCATAAATTTCAGAATTCTCATCCCTGAACCTTTTTCCCTGCTGTGTTGCTGAAGACCTTTGGATGTTCTGGAAAAGAGGCCACTTGCCAAAGTGGAATTGTTGCACTTCCATGTAAGATAAATTCATCCTGAATGCTGCTCTTTCTCTAATTTTCCTGTAAGTGTCAATCCTACCCACATTTTTATGCACAGAAGTGACCTCCCTGGCAGCAAATCAACATGGTTAGAGAGATGGAGAGTGCTGAGACCATGGAGTCCTAGAATTATGGAATAGTTTGAGTTGGAAGGGACCTTAAAGATCATTTATTTCCAACTCCCTGCTGTGGGCAGGGACACCTTCCACTAGCCAGGGTTCTCCAAGCTCCTCCAGCCTGGCCTTGGACACTTCCAGGGATCCAGGGACAACCACAGCTTCTCTGGGCAACATGAACCAGGGCCTCCCCACCCTCACAGGAGAGAATGTCTTCCTGATAGCCAATCTAAACCTACTCTCTGTCAGTTTAAAGCCATTGCCCCTTGTCCTGAACCTCCCTGCTCTTGTACCTCACCCCTGTTCTCTCTCTGTCTCTCCAGGAAGCCCCCAGTCCACCCTGGCACGAACCTTCACCTGCTGCTCAAACCCTGTTTATCACCCTCTGCTTCAACTTGCCCTTTTACTGCAGTCCTGCCCTGCTAACACAGGGGCTTTGTGGCTGTCACTTGCCCAGGGATCTGCTCCTGCAGTTTGATGTGTTCCACTCTCCATTTATTACGGCCAACAAGCAGATCTGCAAATTGCATGGCCAGATCTACAGAGTCCCTGACAAACTGCACTTGGGGGCAGGCTCCTTCCCTCCAGTATTAATCTTCTCCTCTTCAGTCCCCTGACTCTTCCCATTAGCTCTGTGGCTGTTCCAGTGCTCACTCCCACTCTCACCTCCCCATCACTCTGGTTTTTCTCTTCTCTGTGGCTCTGATTTGGCTCTGATGACAATTCACGGCTCACTCTCAGCACGGGGATTCAGGACCCAGCAGCAACAGGCAAATTGATCATCTCCTAACGAAGGAAAGGTTCCTTTGAGCCACTCTGGCACCTTTGCCAGCAGTTCTTCACCAGGACAGCGCTGGGCACAATCCCATCAAAGGTATAACAGTAAAGAGTTATTGGGACATAAGTGGTGGCAATGATCAGCCCCTCGCACTGAAAATAATGTGAATATTACTCCTCCTAACAAAACAAACCTGTTCATGTGACTGGCTGGTGAGTGGGCTGAGTTCCCATGGCAACTGTCGGCGCTGGAGCTTGTAGGAAGAAAGTAAATATTCCGTTTGAAATGGTGCAGATTCCTGCCACAAAGTTCACACAGCACGGAAACATTCATCAGATTCCTTCGTTAGCAGCACAAAGTGTCCCCCATCCCCCCCCGCCCCTCGGCAGCTTCCCAAACTGAATTATCCATGTCTGGTCTGCCTTTGAGGTCTGAAATTCCCACTGAGGTTTTAGAGAAGGGATCCCAGATGTTGGATGCTTTCACTGGAGCTGTCTGTCTGCATCTCCCGTTCACTCCTCGTTGCTGTTGGCTCCCAGTTGCCACCTGAGGTTGGAGCAGGAGCTCCATCAGGATTTCTGCTGCTGAGTTTGGATGTGGCACAGACAGCCCTGAGCCTGCCCGACCATCCCACCCTGCCTGGGGAGCCTTTAGGCAGCCCAGGGCTGCAAACATCTGCATTTCAGAACTGATTTGGATTTGCCCAGAATCATGGAATTATGAAAGCTGGAAAAGACCTCCGATGCCATCAAGTCCAACCTTTGACCAAACAGCACCAACCAAGCCACAGCACTGAGTGCCACATCCAGTCATTAGTGACGTGTCCAACCATTAAAGTACTGCCCAGGGGTGGGGATGGACGATTTGTGCCTTTGCTTCTCACACAACTCCTCCCAAAGAATGGAGGAGTTCTTGGAATGCTGATTTAACTCAGTGAGAAAGAAATCCAGGGCATTGCAGTGCAAAGGACTCTGAGATAGCTCACACAGAAAAAAATGCCCTCAGTAAACACTGTAGGGACAACACAAAAAGGGTTTGGCTGTGGGATTTCCTTCCAGCTGGAGCTAATGGTGTTTCCTCAGAAGAAACTCGAAATTGCAGCCCACAGATTCACCTGCCTCTGTGCAGATCCACCCAAGCTCTTCTGAGGAACAGGGACTTTCTAATGGTGGCAGCTCATGGCTTGGGACAAAGCCCATTGCATCTAGAGATTTTGATGGAAAAAAATATGATTAAATTATCTTTCTGTAGTTCCTCATTCCAACAGATCCCTCCCTCCTCAATCAACTTCCATCCCTCTCCCTCTTGGATACCTTTTTCCACAAGGCTGAAATAATCCTTGACACTCAGAATAAACACTCCTGTGTTGGATTACTGAGTCATTTGAATCAGAATGGCAGCACCCACCCCAGCCCAAACAGCAGCTGCTGAAATGCTCAACTCTGGCAGAAAGGAGGGTCAGAAAATTCTTTTGCTCTCCACAACATGTAGGGCCAAGGACACATTTTGTCACCTATGCCCAAGCTGTGTGTCCCCAGTGTGGTCAGGAGGGTGGTGGGGACAGAGAGAGGTCACAGCTCTCCTGAACTCACCAGGCAGATCCACCAGGGAAAGGAGACCAAGGCCTTTTTGGAGAATGCAGCCACCCACCAGTGCACCCACGGCATCTGCAGGGTGCAAAGTGCCTGGAGAGATGGAGGCCAGCAGTTTTCCTGCTTTGGAGCATGGCCAGATCCCTGTGTCTGTGTATGAAGGCCACTGGGAATGAAAATCAATTTGATTTCATATTTGGTTTGCAGGATTGGAGGGTGAGACATCCAGCCTGCCTCTGTGCCACATCCTTCTCTGTTCTGAGGAGGTGGAAAAAGAAAAATGCTTCACTTCTCTGTTGGGAAACAGAGACATAGTGACTTGTCCAGGGAAACCAAGAAAAAGGAAGATTCACACATTTCATTAAAGCCAGGTGCTTGCAGCTACTTCTACTCTGTGCACCCTCTGTATTCCTGAAAAATCACCCATGTGAGGGAGAGCTGCTCTCAGGACAGGCCAGATTAATCAGAGTCCAGGAGTACCCATCTCTTCCTTGGCCATGAACTAGAGCTGCACATGCCGAGCTCTGACAGGAAATAAACTCAATTCATTCCAGCCAGGAAAACCAGGAATAGATCCAGATTTGAATGTCTGTCCACCAAACACAGCCTGGCTGTGATATGTTACCTTCCCTTTCACATGGAAATCACCAGTGCAGGAATGGTCCTGGGGATAGGAACAGAAGTCCTTGTAGTGTTTTGGTGGTAAGAAGTTCCTAAAATAGTTCTAGTTTTAGTTTTAGTTTTAGTTGTAGTTGTAGTTTTCGTTTTCGTTTTCGT
Organism: Chaetops frenatus; assembly: GCA_013400775.1. Taxonomy (NCBI): domain Eukaryota; kingdom Metazoa; phylum Chordata; class Aves; order Passeriformes; family Picathartidae; genus Chaetops; species Chaetops frenatus. The sequence goes on from VZTR01014599.1 coordinate 15,534, forward strand.
TTTCGTTTTTGTTGTAGTTTCAGTTTTAGTTTTAGTTTTAATTTTAGTCTTAGTTTTAGTTCTAGTTGTAGTTTTATTTTTAGTTTTAGTTTTACTTTTAGTTTTAGTTTTAGTTTGCACACTCTGGTGCAATTCCCAGGCACGATTTGAGGACTGGCCATGGATATGTGCAGCCACCTCAGGCAGCAGCTTCACCAACAACCCAAAGAACTGAGCTTTGTTTGATGGTTTTTAACTAATTTGCTGGGATCTGAGCTAGATATTGTCCAAATACCAAAGAAAGAGATTTTATTGAACCTGAGGACTTCAGAACCAGCCTCTGGAGACACCAGAACTATCAAAGGTTGGGGAAAAGAGGCTTCAAAATGGACTTGTTTTCCTTTATTTTCTCCTAAAAATGTGGATGGGGCTTAACTTGTGTTTGTAAATGATGTCTCTGACTGGTGAAATCTGATCAAAGGGAAATGTGATGGCTCCTGTGTGATGTTAGGGAAGAAATCAGGCCAGAGAAGGGACAAGAAGGTGACCTGAAGTTGTCTGGCAGCAGGGAGAAACTGGAGGCGATAGCAGGAACCCAGAGTGTCAGCAGGCAGGGACAGAAGTGAGCAGCCCTTCAGCCTGAGGATATCCAAGTTCCCACTTAGCTCCTAAAACTGATGGAGGGGGATTAAAGGCAGCATTAATATGTATGCAGCAGCGTGCTGCTCCTCCGTGATCTCCTGACTCCGATATTTTTAGAAAATTTGGGTTGCTGGAGAGCAAAAACCTGCCTCTCAGGGTTTGTCTGCTTTTTGGGATCATTGCCCTGTCTTATGAAATCAGGAGAGGAAAGGAAGGGCGTTGACCATTATGGGGAGAAACTGGGAATGACTGGTTGAGAAGAAGGTTTCCTCCTTTAGGCAGAGGTTCTCAGCCCACCTGTGTGTTTTTACAGAGTTAAGAGGGCTCAGGGAGGTCTAAACTAGACAAAAGCAGTCCAAAACCTGTGGAGACCACAGTGGAAGGTGTGTGTGATGGGGCTTCTCTGTAGGATTGGAGCCAAAATAGTTCAGTATTATCTTCTGTCTCACTCTGTCACTGCTGGTCCAGCCTTGGTCAAACCAGACCCAGAGAGAGGGGTCCCAGCAATATTTTGGCTCCTAATTGCTCAGGATTCTCTCTCACATCCATTTCTGGGGTGAGGGATAAACCCAGAGGTCCCTTCCTTGCTCCAGACACTGCAGGAACTCTTCCAGGAATGGGGCAGGCACAGCTTCTCTGGACAACCAGAGACAGAGGGTCTCCCTGAACTGCTACAAAATCCCCCTGGGGCACTCACAGGGTCCTTCTGAGCCTCACATCCAGGTGGAGCTTCCTGAGCATCAGTTCCTGCCTCTTGTCCCGTTGCTTGGAATGCTGCAAATTCCTTGGGGTCACTTGAGACCAGAATCTATTCCAGGGTATTTACCCTGCTCCTCCAGCCTGGGTTTCTCTAATTAATAAGTTGTCTTCATTGTTGGAATCATCATTTTGAGCAGGCATGACTTGCACTACTTGACTTTGATAGGGTTCAAACACCAGCTCTGATTTTTGCCTCTTTCCATTATATTTTCTTAAAAGTGCACTGTGAAAATATGTCACCCCTTGTAATTACACCAAGGGAAAAAAAAAAAAAAACTACAGAAGTGACACAAATTACTAATTACTTTATTGTGCAGTGATTAAAGAAAAAAAGAGGAAAAGAATTTAAAAGCTAGAAGTTGCTTCAGCAAATCCTATTTTTAAAGAAATAATTCTTGAGTTTCAAATATACTAAACTAAGTAATTCTCTGCCAGATATCTCCCCCACTTTTAATCTTCACTCTTGGCTGCATGGCTGGCTCTGCAGTCAATGCTCTGGTGGGGTGACGTGCTCAGCTCATTATTATTATTGTTATTGTTATTGCTATTGCTATTATTACTAATTTTTAGCAGTTTGGGTGCAATCCCTGCCTAACACAGAGCCTGTGGAAGGTGCTGTGCAAGCACAGAGGGAGGTGTGAGGCCAAGAGAGCTCCTGGGCTGGAGAGACAAGGCAGCCTAAGCTCTCACATTTTCCAGAGATGCCTCATTTTCTAAATCTGCCGTGCTGGGAATGCTCCAGCACTCTCAGGGGACAGCAGAGGGGTCTGGGGACAGAGCACACCACAGAGAAAAATCCCTTTTGTGCCTGGTTGTGTGTTCCTGGAGGGTCTGAAGGAAAGGTGGCAGGAGGTGCCCTGGTGGGAATTCTCTGCTCTGGGTCTGGGGGATGAGGCTCTCTGAGCTGCCAGGATTTCCCTGGGAAGGCTCTTTCGCTCCAGCTTCACCTTGGTCCTGGTGTCTTTCCCCTTTGCAGGGATGTGAGAAAGCCAAGTGGGATGTTGTCACTCACTCCAAGGGAGGTGCCCAGGGATCAGGGAAGCCAGCAGGGGTGGAATGGGTGCTGGAACAACTAAACTGTGCCTGTGGAGGAGCTCCCAGGCCACCTCCAGGGCTCTGGAGAGCTCCAGGTCATGGTGAGCACCCCAGGAGACATCCCAGGATGTGCTGGGGTAACATTTGGGGATGGAGAAAGGCTGGAGGAAGTGACAGGCAGAGTCTGGGTCCTGCTGAGGGGAAGGAAAAGCTTAAAAATCAGCAGGAGAGATTCTGGTTGGTGACAGGTGAGAAGGTAGGAATGTGAAGCCTGCTTGGAGATACCATTCCCCAAAATCCTAGATCCTGGATCCAGGCAGGGTCTGGTGTGAGAGACACTCAGGTTTCCTCTTGATGAGGTCTCAGATTCAGGAGGGACAAAAGCAGTGACTTTATCCCACCTGAAGATGATGGCAGTGACTTTACCCAGCACACTGGATGACAAGTCTCAGCTCTCTCAGGATCAGCACTGCAAAAACCCCTTTCTCCCCAATCCCAGGCTGCAGGGAAATGTTTCTTATCCCCCTGGATCCCAGAAATGCATACTGACAGTTCACAGCTCTTCAGCAATGCTTTGGCACCCTCTCTGCCAGGATAGCTGTTGCTCAGCTTTGTGCCAAGCTCATGAAGTCCTGTTTCTCTTTATTTTTTCCTGTCATACAGATTTTGGTGAGCCTGTGTCCCCCAAAGTCTCTCAGGACCTCCCCTCTCCCCCCTTCTCTGTAATTAAACAAGAACTGTTGACAGATGCTGTCAAAGCCAGCTCCAGCTAGCCAGAAATTTTCAGCAAATAATAAGAGAAGTTCAGAAATGAGAAGTCAGAAGAACTCAATAGACAAGAGACAAATTCTCAGCAGCCCTAAAAGATCTTAATTCAGAGAAGCACCTCTGACGCTGCAGAAGAGAAAGGAAAAACAATGCCCTAATTTTTTTTTTGCTGTGTGATGAAACACTAGAATAGAGAAGGGGAGGGTTTCACAAGGCTTTTTTTTTTCACTTTTTACCTTCAGATTTGGGTCACTTGCCTTGCACTGGGTGCCTGAGCTGGAGGATTCACTGTAAATCAGGTGATTCCAGTAAGAGAGGGTGCACACCCAACATTTGCCAGGAAAAGTCACCAGGGAGACAAATGGGCCGGCCTGAGGTGTGGAAAAGGCCTTTCCTAGTTCTCCTTTCAAATTGTTTGCAGTGAACTCCCTGACATCATTTTCCTTGCCAGGAGTTTGAAACAGCATGGAGTCAGAAAGGATTTGTGGTGGACATTTCTCTAAGCAAGGAATTTGACAGATATTCCTGCTCTGCTAAACTTGCTTTGCTGACTGCTCCCTAAGTCCTTTAAACAATGCTGTTGTGATTGAAAATGTCACGTAACCAAAAGCATCATAATTGCAAAAAACATTCTCATTAACAAAAAAAAGTTCTCCTTTCAAATTCCCCTATTCAGACAGCTCTGTAAGCTTTTAATCCTTCAAGCACCAGTAAATGACGTCTTTGCTAAGAATGGCCAGTTTACATCAGCAGAGAGGCTGGGGAGGGAGTCTGGGTTTGCTGCAGATGGAGGGGGGAATGTTTCATGTTGGCTCTCAACATCCAAGAGAAATTCCTCTTTGCTTATTCAGACGAGTTGAGGGGCTCAAAAACTGGAGACCAAGATGTTGGGATGATGATGATGATGATGATAAGAAGAAGAAGAAGAAGTGATCTATCAGAGAATCCCAGGACATCCTGAGTTGGAAGGGACCCCCCAAAGAACGAGCACAGTCCAAACTCCTGCCCTTTTTCAGGAGGATGTGACTTTTCACTTGAGCCACTGCACGGAGAGGTCTCAACCCTGGGCTCAGGGGGAATTACCTGAGTAGCTCAGGAGGAGACATGAAAAATAAAGGGGTTTGTGCTGGGAGGTGTTTGCCAATGAGACCCAGCTACAACCTCAGCTAAAGTGAACCTGAATTCAGCTTAAATTCTCCCACATCAAGCTCCACTTGACCAACTTCCAGACTGGCCTATTTGTTGTCCTCTGTAGGTTTTCCTCCAAGTCCAGAAGGCAACACCACAGCTTTCCCAGGATCCAGTGACACTCCTGGGAGCATCACCTCAATTAAATGGGACAGCCAGACCATGCTCACGTTGAAATATCCCATCCAAGGAGGTGTGGTATCAGCAGAGTGATCCAAGACTCATCCCAGAAAGATTGGGAATGATTCCCTGCCATCAGTGTGGTGGGATCTGGGATGCCCCCAGTGCTGGAAATAAGAAAATTTTAAGATAAACGAGGAAAGGAACTCTTCTGTTGACTTTGGAAATGGCCAGAAATGGATTTGCTTTACATCAAAGCTGAAAAAGAACCCATAAGTGAGAAGGCCAGGTTGGCTGACCCTGAGTAAGTATTTAAAAGGGAAATAAACCTACAAAATCTGGAGAAGTTGTGTTTCTGCCTCACTGACCTGAAACTATGCAGCTTTGTTTGCATTTTGGGTTTTAAAAGCAAAACATTTCAGTCAAAATAATTTTTCTCCATATTCATGTTCTCAGTTTTGGCCCTTGTCCTCTTCAAAAATTGGGTCAGTTCTTTGAATTAAAATCCTACTTTGAAACACCTGAAGCGTTCTTCTTGAAATTGTCCAAGCATCAGGGTTTTTTTTTATATTTTCCCGGAATTCCCCTTTCATCTCCTCGTTCTAAATTACTCATTAAATTCAATGTGAATGTAGACTCATTTGCAAACTGCTCGTTTTGGGTTTTTTTTAAGGGTATTTACTACTCTCTGTTTGTACATCTATGTGGGTGTGTATAAATAGCTATGCACCGAACGTGATTCAATTTTCAGTTGTGGAGAAAGATTCAAAGGGAGACTGAGACAGAAGGAATTGCCTGTTCAGGAGGGGGTAGAACTTATTTACTTGCAGCTACAAGGACATCCAAGGAGCAAGGGGAAGGCATTTCAGACATCCTGTTACCAGTGGCTGCCAGACTTTGGCTCCCTGGAGAGACGAGGCAGAGCATCCCAAATATCAACTGGGATGATATTTAGGATGTGTGGACGTGTCCCTCTGTCACCACCAAATCCTGCCTGTCCCAGCTGGCACAGGGGAATAGTTCCTTTCCTGACTCAACCAGCCACGCATTCCCCACTCCCCCGCTGCTGAAACTCAGACAATCCATTAGGGCTCTGCTGAGTGGATCTGACATTTCCCAGGTGTGGATTAACACCCCCTCCCCAGGGCCTCGGCGCTGTGAAAATCAGTGAAAATCAGCTCATCGTTTGCACCTCGCTGCCCATCGCTGCTCCCAGGGAGGAGGAGCCCCAGTCCCTGCCAGTGCTCAGGGTCTTCCAGAGTGGTTTTTTCAAGGTGTTTGACTCGCCTTGGAAGGGGTGAGGGAAGGAATGATGGCACGTCGTGAGGTGTTCAGGGATAAATAAGAGTAATGTCACAAACAAAAAACCAAAATCTCTCCAACAACATTTTTAGTGTTAGAGGATTAAGGCATTACATTATTCTGGCCAGGAAGTGCAACAAGACTCACTCATGTCATCCACCCATTGCTCGGGTTGTGAGGAGAAAATCCTTCCATCACACATGAGTTTTACTAGATTTTTTCACATACTTGTACAGTCAAAACCCAGAGAAATTCATTGGTTCGGTGTTCATTGGTCCCAAGTTGCACCATTCTTAATATTTGTTTTCCTATTGGGTATTGATCCCTTTGCCTTTGATGCTCATTAGGTCCTCTTTCTTCATTTTTTTATCTAACTTTTCCCAGACCAGGGGTCTTAGACCATTCCAGGAGTGATGTTTGGAGCTGATGTTCATTAATGGTCGTTATCTTTTGTGTATCTTCTGTGCTACTCCCAGTCTGTTGAGATATTAAGCTCATCAGGCCTCAAGTGCTGAAACAATCCTTGGAAAAGAAACTTGAATTCCTTTACCCCTGGGCAAAGACAAAAAAACCCACCCCTGAATAAACTCAGTTTAAAATTTTAGGAGTTGGATAATTTCCAACAGTACATTGGGTATTCTGACCTTCCCCTGATTATTCCTTCAGGTTGTGGACTCACAATGTCTTTGGAGATGAAAGCAGCTTTAGGTGTCCCTCCTGTAAGATTTCCTGTCTTACACCTCACCAACATGGAAATCAGGCCAGCTCAGGGAAGATTTTCTGGTATCTCAGTCTCCTGCCTCACTCTTACTTCTTCCCTCCCAGCATTTTTTTTGGCCCCTCCAAGTGTCTGCCTCAAGGGCTTAAAAACCCAAACCCAAATTCAGGCGTTTTATGAGAACACAAAGATTTATTCCTTCCCTCCCTGTCCCCCACCAAAAAAAAACACTTTCCCCAAATTCTACAGAATTATGGAATACATTGGGAATGTTGAGAGTGCTTTGTCTGTTCTGATAAACCTCAGTGAAGGAGTGCTTCATTCGGTTGGTTTCCACCTTACAGTCATTATTCTGGTGTGATGATCCAGCTCAGGGGACGTCTCTAAATCCAGAGTGCCTGAGTGTCAGAGGGGTGTTTAACAAGCCACAAAACCCTGCACAGGGGGAGGCAGCTGGGAGACCTTTCTTGCAGTTAGGAAAGCAAAGGACAGGCTTTTCTCCCTTTTTTTTTAGTCATTAAGGTTGGAAAAGACCTCTAAGATCATCAAGTCCAACCATTAACCCATCACTGCAAAACCCACCACCAAACCATTTCTCCAAGCACCAAATCTGCACTCATTCAGTGACAAAAGACAATGATAGAGCCAGGAATTCAGACCAAGCTGATCCCTAATGCTCTGTCCTAATAATTCAAGTTGCTTCAATTCTCTCCTGTATCCAGAGATAAAAGAGCTTGGAAACCCCTGGATCCTGCTCTTTCCTCTCTGCACGAAAAACAACAGTTGTGCCTTCACATTGCACCTTTAAAAGGACAAATGCTTCCCTTCCTACATCTCAGGCAGCAGCAGGGGTGAGAGCAGAGGCTCTGAAAGAGGATCCAGAGTGGGATGCACAGGAGTGTTCAGTCAGGAGTACGAGGAGATTGAAATGGAGTGAGCAAAACTGGATTCATTACCTGGCAATTACCTCTAAATTAACGATCATACGGTACAGCTGAGCTTGGAAGTGAGAGGTGGATCTGCCAGCTGGAGACAACAAAATCTTTTGAGGCTGATCCCTGCTGGGTGGGGCAGGATGTATGGGGCAGATCAGTCCAGCTTTGTGTGTCCTGGATACCTGAGAAAAATGTTGGGTTCAGTACTGTCAAGGGAGGGCTTTGGACAGGAAGGGGACACAGTGGTCCCTGCAATCCCAGCATTTTAGTAATTCTGGTCACTTAATAATCCTGGTGATTTCCTCATCCCAGTTTCCCCAGGGGCCATCCCAGCCAATCTGCTGCCTCATCCCACCAGCTCTCCAAGTCCAGGTGCCTCCCAGCTCTGGTGGCACTGCCATCTGTGGTGCTGGCCCATGCAGCCTGGGCATCAGGAGTGATTTCCTGCCCTCCACACCTCCCTCCTCTCCAAATCCCCTCATCCTGGCTTTTCCTGACCTCCCCTCACCCCAGAGTTTGAAGCCCCAGGTCCAAGAGTTTGGCTGAGTCTGGAACATGCTGGAGCATCCTGAGTGCAGCTTTGTGCAGAGGAAGAGGCAGCATCCTGGTGCCAGGTGCTGCATCTCCCCCCTGCCTCTCCTCCCTGCCTTCAAAGGACCAGAGAAGGGCTTTTATTCGGAGCCAGCTCCCGATGTGAGCAGCTCAGAGCAATTTATGGACCCTCGAAAGCCATTGCCAGGCAACCTGATGCTTGAGGCCTCTCTGCCAGGCTTGGAGAGCAGGAATCTCCCTCCCTCCTGCTGCCAAGCCTTCCCCTCTCGACTCCCCTCCTCCTCCTCCTCCTGCAGCTGAAGACAAGCACCCAAAACTCTCCTGCTCTGTGCCAAAGTCCTGGGCTCCTTCCCACCCAAAGCATCTGCTGCTCCAGAGCCCAGGTCCTGCTTGTTCTCGTGCTGGGGACAAACACACCTCAGCCTCAGCTTCAAACAAATCTCTGGCCAGCCAGGACATCCCTGGTGGCTGCCACAAGCCTCCAGACCAGGCAGTTTTGCAGCAGACTGGGGAGCTGGAGGCTTCCTTCCACCTCACAGCTTCCACCTCACAACTTCCACCTCCTTCCACCTCACAGCCCTGCTCACTGAGGCTCTGCAGCCAGAGAGTGGCAAAGCAAGGCTGGGGAGAGGAGTCCTGGTCCCTCAACAGAGGTGGTCCCCACCACCCTGAGGAGCTAAAGGAGGACAGAGCCTGGTGCCCTGTGGGGCTGGAGTGTGTCAAAGAAAGGGTGCACAAGAGAGCAGATACAGGGGAAGAGGAAGGGGTTAAGTTAATTGTGAATGTTTTCCTTGCAGGTTACTGATCTCTCTTGCACATGGACTCCCCTGGGCTGGAAACCTGTTAAACATAAGCTTGAGGAGACCATGAGTAGGTGTTGCAGTCATTCATTTGTGGTTCAGTCCAGAGCCACCCATCAATTAAACCTCAGCCACTGCAGGCTGAGCACCAGCCAGGTCCTGTTTCCCTGGGCACAGAGCAGAGAAAATAGATGGTCTGGAAACACCTGCATGCCAGGGGCTGCAGTGGCACTGCCCAGCCCTGAGGGCAGAGCTCAGCTTGGCTCCCAGCCTGAGGGCACCTGTGGCATCACCCAGTCTCTGCTGGAGCAAACTGGGCCATGGATGTGGGGTTCTGTGGGAGCCCCTTAGAAACCTCATCCATCCCTGTCAATCCTGCAAGCTGGGCTCGCTGACTCCTGCACACAGCTGAGATGAATGCTCCGGCTGGTCCATCCATCCCAAGGTGCCTTTCCCATTGTTCCCATCCCTCCAGGCCCCCCGGTGACAGACTCTTGCCATTAGATATGATGGAGAGGGCTGTTGCCCCCACACAGGCACACTCCCGTGCTTGGGAGGCTCTGGGAATAATGGGAGCAATGAAATAAATGAAATAAATCACCCAAAGAGCAAGAGGCTGCGATGAATTAGGAGGTGTTAAACGCACAGAGCAGACAGGGCACTGCCAGCCCTTTTCCCCAGCAAAGCCACGAAGACAACGGGCACTGGGGCTGGCAGTGCCTGTAATTCCCTTTCCATATTTTGCCAGGAGTGCTTTCAGAGCTGCTTTGTTGATGGAATTTGTCAGTTCTGGAGATGGCAAAGCTGCTTTCGCCGCCTCTATCATGGCTCCAGCACGAGGCAATTCCAGAGCATCTGTATTCATCCCAGGCAGCATTAGGTAGCTGATGATTCAGCCAGCTGCCAGCAGATAGCTGCTCTCTCCTTGAGATGGCTGGAATAATACAGGAATAACCTGGGGATTTTGCTCCCCTCTGCTGTGCCCCTGGGTTTATTTATTTATTTCGGGTGGGTCCCATTTATCAGCAGGAGGCGAGTCCCGAGCGCTGGCATCCCCTCAGGTGTGGAGAGCAGGGCAAGGCTGCTCCTCATCTCCTTGGGACAGCTTTGTCTTACCCAGTGGAGAGGAGACCTCGCTGTAGCTGAGGAGCAGGGCTGGGGGACTGGAAGTTGTGTGTGGGGAAAGAAAAAAAGGGGTGGGGGGGTCTGGACATGGGTAGGAGTGGATGTGTGAGAAGGGAAAAGGCTGGAAAAATCAGGTGGAGAAAGGAAAGAGGGAGCTCACAGGGGAGCTGGGAGTTGTGTGTGGGGAAAGGAAAATAGGAGTTTCTGGCTGTGGATGGGAGTGGATGTGTGAGAAGGGAAAAGGAAAGAAGGAACTCACAGAGGAGTTGGGAGTTGTGTGTGCAGAAAGAAAAATAGGAGTTTCTGGCTGTGGATGGGAGTGGATGTGTGAGAAGGGAAAAGGCTGGAAAAACCAGGTGGGAAAAGCAAAGAGGGAGCTCTGTGCATCCACAGCAGGCTGGCGTGGTGGATGCTGAGGGTCCCAGGGTGCATGGAACCTTCTGGAAGCAGGCAGAGGTGAACAGGGGCAGCAAAGTGGGGATCGCCCCTGCTCTTGAAAGGGTGGGCTTGCCCCCGTGTGTCTGCTGGGAGATCAATGGGTCACAAAAGCCCCCAGGCCTGCTCTGGAGCCTGCAGAGATCTGGAGCAGATCTCCCAGCCTTGGATGCATTCCTGGTGACTCTTCCTGCCTGCAAGTTCAGCTTCTTCCCCAAGCCCTTGGCCTCGCCCCCATCTCCACACTGTGGAAGGAGATAGGGAAATTTCAGGCCTCCTGAGGGAGGTGTCTGAGATAAATGGACTTGAATCGCCCTAAAGCAGCTCTGATTTCTCTGTGCTGATTACAGAGGGGATTTGATGACAGCCTCAGAGCAGACAAGAGCCACAGAGCAGCCCTGGATCCAGGCTGCAGTCACAGCTCCTCTGCCCCCACTCCGGGCACTCAGGATTTTTCCTGCCTTTTCTCTGTGAGCCATAAAGCAATTCCTGCAAGTCTGATTGCCAGTTCCTTGTGCTCCCCCAGTGACCCCAGGCACAAGACAGACCTGCTCTGAACTCAGGACATTTTTCCACAGGAAGACACTCCAATTTTCTTTATTTCTCTCGCTCCCTGAGTTGGAGACTGGTGTCTTTCCAAACACCACAAGGGTTCAGGAGGGAAAAAACACCTTTCTCTTGGATCCTCAGCAAGGCCAACCTACCAGTGACAATTTCCAGGAGTTAACCAACCTTCCAAGATTTGGACAGGGGCACAGAGCAACAGGAAAAGGAGCATCCTGTCCTCATGGCCAGTGTGTGATGCCAGAGAAGGTGCAGATCCCACATCCCAGGGGTTCAGAAGGCTGTTCCTCCCATGCCTGTGCTAGGGATGAAGTCCATTTATGCATCTCCACATGGTCAATGCCCGTGGCTCTGAGATACACAAGACAGAAAGAAATCTCTGGGAGAGCAGGTCCTTATCTCCATCTCCACTTCAAGACAGAAAAACTTGGTCTCATTCCCTAAACAACCTTTTCCCCTGAGATACTCCTGCATGGAAGCCTGGGGACATTGCTACAGCTCTCAGGGGCAGAGAAAAGGGTTTGGTAACTTCCCCCTGAGACAACCTGCAGGCTGAAGGGTCTCCTTCCACATCCACATCCTTACACTGACTCTTTTTCTAACCTTTCCCCATCAACACATGTAGAACTTGCTTTCCAGAGGGGAGAGGTGGAGCTGTCCCTCAGGGCCAGGCAGTGATGGGTCAGAGCCCAGCTCTTCTGCCCATCCCTGCAAGCACTGGAAGGAAAAACTCCTTCTCTCTTTGGGGCAGGAACAGAAGGGAGAAGATGAAAGGGGGAGAGAGGGGGAGCATTTCAGGCTTGTAATTCAGTTACAGCACAGAGAATCAATTTGCTGCAGCTCAGGGGCCCTGTTTGTTTTTGCAGGAGCAGAGAATGAGTCCAACAAGGGTGGTGTGATGAGCCTGCTGCCTGATCCCAAAGGCAGGGGAGGATGCCAGGCCAGCCCTTCCCCAGGTGCTGCCTCAGATCCAGCCTGTTGCATCCTGCACACAGGTGAGGTGGAGGTAAGGAGGGGGCAGCACAGCAGCCAGACTGTACCAGACACACTGGGGGAAAAAAAATCTGATTTGGTCAAGGTTTTCTCTGGCTGAAAAGGGAGCAGCAACCTCTTGGGGATCCTGGGCACCTGAAACAGCCTTTTTGATGGCCTGGAGGTGGGAGCATCTGAATGGGATTGCTGGTGGCTAAGATGAAGGGATGTGGCACCCAGTTTGCTTCAGGCACCTGAGAAAAATAAGTGAATGGAGGCTCAAAATTTATCCAGAAATGTACAACAAGAGCAGAGAGAGGGAATAATGGGGAGGAAATGTTGGGCAGAGGGTGGGTTGTGTCCCCCAGCAGTCCCTGTCCTTCCAAGGGTTAGGTGGGCACCTGTCACCTCTCTTGCCTGTGTCCAGACCTGGCCACCAGCCTCCATCAGAAGAAGTGCAGTGGTCAGGGCTGAGGACCCAGAATTCCACCCAAATTTTATTAACTCTCAAAATCTGCCCAAAACATTCCCAAGGAATCTCCGTGGGAAACTGGTGACATTCCTAGGTCTGCCTGGGCTGGGCTGGCTCAGCTCTGTGCTGGGTCCCCTGCTCTTGACAGGGACCTCAGGAGTGACAAATCCCAAAAAGAAAGGCAAAAGGAGCAAAAGTAACACCAGACTTGAAGCACAAAGGGCCAAAATGTCCCAGGCAGTTGCACCTGGCTGAAAATCCCAGAAAAGTGCTAGAAGAGGAAGCAGAAAACAACTTCCTTTGACCGAGCACCTTTTTTTTTATCCTTTTGGAGCCTTTCTTATTCAAACAGTGCAGTTAAGGATGGAAACCTCAGCTTTGCAGGGGCAGGTTGTTGACCATCCTGCTGCTCTCAGTTTAATCTTGCCTTGTGTTTAACATGGCCCTGAGGGTGCTGGAGCAACTCACTGACACAGAGTGCTCAGGGTGGAAAAATCCAGAGATACCCACTGGAGCTCTTAAAACCAAGGATGCAAGAGAGTGAGCTCTTGGCTGCCCATCAGATGCAGTCTGTAGCTTGATATCACAAAAAAAAAAAAAAAGAAAGTTGTCTCCCAAAATGCATTACACTCTCTGATGCAGGGTCTGTGGGTATAAAGCAGCCTGCAACTCCAGGGCTGTCCCTTTCTGTCACAGAGAGATCCTCTGGGAATTTAGGTGGAGACTCTGGGGGAAATTTCCCAGAACTGGGAACTTTGGGAAGCTGAAGGTGAAAATCATTGCAGTTAGGAATGGAAATAAAAAGCTCCACCAAGCTCTTTCCTTCCCCTGAGGGCACCTGGTGGCCTCTGCCAAGGGGAAAGTCTCAGTGAGAAACTTCTGAGATCCTTTTTGTAGTGACCTGGTTGGCCAAATTCTGTCTTGTGCCTCAGACAAAGGACACGGGGCTGGAGAAACTCAGAGGGAAGGAGGAAAAGGTGATGGCCAGAGCAGCTTTCTGGAGAGTACCTGCCATGGTCGTGCTGGGTGTCACCTGTGCCACGCTCCTGTGGCAGGGTCAATCCTTCTCCAGGGACAATCCTTGCACCAAACCCCCTCAGCCAGAGGCTCACACTGAGGAAGGGCATTTGGCTGCCTGGTTTCTGCTGCTGATGGTTTTTAGGGAGGCTCCCTGCCCCTCTCTGCCCCACAGCTGGGCAGGGGGGCTGGCAATCGTCCTGTGGATGAGGCACAGGCTGAGCCCTGCCCTGCCATTCTCCGGCCTTACCCCAAGGGGAGCCGATGTCCACAAGGAAATTTAAGGTATCTGTGGAGGTGCTCCCGTTTCAAGAGTGGAAATCCTTCAATCTGGCTCTTTCATCCTGGAGAGAAAGAGGAGGATGAGCCCTTTTTCTCCGCCGTCCCCGCAGCCGGGGAGCTGCAAACCTCCAGTGCCCCCCGGCCCCGCTGCTCCGCATCCCCTGCCAGCTGCGGGATTCGGGATAACTGCGGTGGAGAGTTCCCTCTGCTGGCCTGGGAACCCACGGCTCCGAGCCCACCGAGGGCTGCAGCGCAGGGAAATATCTGTTCAGGAGAATTTAGGGGGAGCCGTGGCTCCAGAGAGTCCCTGACCTTCCCCTGGTGTCAGGACCAGGCCCCTACCCAGGGCAGCTTCCATTCCCCCAGCAATGAAGCTCCTGATCCTTTTCCCGTGGCTCTCCAGAGCTGCCCATTCCAAATAATTCCTGCCTGTTTCTCTCTGATTTAGCAATGCCACTCTGCTCCTCATGCAGCACAAATCCCACACGTGCAAGGAGGACACAGGTGAGCAAAACCAAATTACAGCATCTTCTGTGTGGGGCCAAAATTCAGGTCTGGACATCCCTGGAAGCAGTTGGGGATAGCCAGGAGGGCCACAGGCAGTGGATATCCAGCACCTGACCATCCTGCCTGGGATGAGGGACACTTCCCTGTTGTCTTTCATGCCACAATCCCTCTGTGGGTGTTCTAGGAAAGGAAGAGGTGATGCAAAAAGAACCTATCCCCATCTCCAGGAGATGCTAGTAAAGAAAAGAAGGATTGAAAGAGAGGTAAAAGTGAGTGTTTTAACTTCACTGAAAGGTATTTAATCCGCCCAAGCAGAAGCACCGGGTCTTAGAGGTCAAAATGTGGAACAACCAACATAAATAAAGGGGAAATTCCACCCCTGTGGTTGCTCCCCACTGTCTCTGCTCCATCCTTTGTCCCACACATGAGCACCTATCTCTCTCCTCCCCTCTTCCAACCTCTGTCTATGATTATCAAAGTGAAATTTATGAAGAGCTCGAGGCATTGGCGATTTCCTGGATTTCAATATAACTTCTTGCAATCTTAAGTGAACAGCTTGGTTGCTTCTGCCTGTCAGGGAATTTAAATTGCAAATTGAATAGTGAAATGCAGCAGCCAAGGGTCTGTGTCAGTGACTTTGGAGAGCAGAGATATCGCTTAGCAACTGGAGGCAGAGAGGGATGGAGGCCGCAGTAAACACGGCAGTGAAGGATCTGGATTTTGGGATACCCTTAGCCCCTGGGATGGTGGCAGAAATAACCCCTGAGGGAGCTGAGGGTGTGACTTGTGAAGGAAACATCAGGATGCTGGGTGTGCTCAGCCTGGGCAAGGCTGGCATCCTGCAAGGGGAACTATTTTCTTTGTAACCACCACCTCCAGCAGGTGACAGAAAAGGCAGGGCTGGACTGTCCCCAGAGAGGCAGTGGAATGGCCAGAGCTGGCAGGCACAGGTTGAAATTTCCAGTTTCAGCTGGAAATAAAGACAAAATCTTCACAGTTTGGCCAAGCACCAGCACTGGTGCAAACTCCACATGAGAAATCTTTTGCCACTCATGTGGGTGAGGTGTGGCCCAGCTTTGAAGGTGACCCTGCTTCGAGCTGGAGGTTGAACCAGACACCTCTAGAGGTCCCTTTCAACCTGTGCTATTCTGCAATGCCATCCAGTGTCTCTGTTTTAAAACTAAAAATGTTGAAACCTGACTTCCATACTGCCAGAAATTAGAATAGAGAAGAGTCCCGAGGAATCACTTAAGCCTCCCCCTGCTCCTGGTGGGTTGAGGGACATCCAAAACTGTGCTGTCACCTCTTTACTGGGGTTTTTCTGGCAGGGAGGGAGATTCCACACCCCCCAATGGACGTTCTGCTCCTATCTGTGTTGTTAGAAAATGTTTTCCAACTTTAATCTTCCCCAAATGAGCTTCAGCAAACTTTCAACCCACTGGCTTGAGCTCCTTGCTTAAAAACCCAAACCTTCCATGCAGCCACCATTGAAAGGCACAGCAAACTCTGATATCCTGCAGCAGTGGGTTCCACCAGCCTGCTGTGCTCCAAACTAAAATTAATAATGGCTCTCAGTGGAGAATCCAATGGGATTCCTCCTCTCAATGAAGGCCAAGGGAGAAGGCATTTTCCTTGTCTGTTCTCCCTGATCACAACCCCTGAAACTTGCATGGGGAAATCATCATTCACGTCTACCTCACCCTAAATATCTCTAATAATCAGAAACAGAGCTCTGTGACTCAGTGAACCTTGTCCAGCACCCTGTGATGATGGACATCTTTCCTGAATAAATTCCACAGCTGAGATTTGCCAGAGCTGTTTCCCTGTGGGACCTGTTGAAGGAGAGAAATAGGCATTGCCCAGGAGCTGTTCATCTCATCCTTCCCATGTATCTATTCCCAGGTGAGATGGATTGCTGCATAAAAGTTGTTTTTTTCTCCCTGCAAAGGGATGAAGAAGAAGGAAGATGCCTGCAGTATTGATTTCCAGAAAATCTTTAGGAAAAGGAGCCCCAGCCCATATATCCCACACAGGGAAGTGACCACAGCACTGTGGGCCTGGAAGCTGGAGGAACTCAAAAGAAAAGGCATCATAAAGTAGTAGGAGACAAAGGAAAACACTGTGTTTTGGGAAATGCTACAATCAACAGGGAGGATTTGTTTCCACTGGGGCTGTGCTGAAGCAATTCCTCTGTGTTCTCTTTGCTCTTAGTGCCAGAACAACATGTTCCTGAGGAGAACAGGACCAGGAAATCTTGGCAAGGAATTTTTGGGTGAGGGCCTAGGACCACCATTCACTAAATCACAGAGTTATAGAATGGCTTGGGTCAGAAAGGACCTTACAGATCCCCCAGTTCCACAATGGGCAGGGGTGCCACCCACTAGATGTACATTTAGGGCTATTCAGGGAGTATTTCCTGTATTTCTCCAGTGTTCCAGAATAGTTCTCTAACCCCAAATTATTTCCCCCATCGTAAAAAAACCCTCTTAGGCTGTGACTTAGAAGGAGCAGGGATGGCCTTGCACACCCAGCACCTGAACACCCCTGTGGGTTCCCATCCCAGACCCAGCTCTCACAAGCACACAGCACCTGCTGTGCAATGTCTTTTATGGCACAGGAAGGAAATTCACTCAAAGAAGTTCACCTCACCACTCTAGCTCTCCTGAAAATTCCTTTTTCTAAATTTCTAACAATCATATCATTTCTTTAGAAATGAATGGGACCAAAAACACCCGAAAGCTCAAAGCCTGTGGTGAAATTGCTCATCCAGCTGGGTTTCTCCAGCTCCATTTGTGATGGCTGCAACCCATTTCCCACAGAAAAAGAGGAGTGACTGGCAGTCTCTGGGAAGAAAACTGCAGGACTCCATCCCCTGTGTGGAGATGGAAAAGAGGAACAGAGGAGGATTCCTTGCATTCCATGCACTGAGGGCAGGAGCAGGGAGGAGCTGCAAAGCTCAGGGTCAGGTTGCCCTGGAGCACCTTCCCCATGGCTACAGCAGTGTTTGCTGCCTGCCCTCAAATGCTGGCGTGGGCTCAGCTGTAGGAACCAGAAAATCTCACCCCAGAACCGACTGCAATTTCCCAGTCAGCGCTGAATTCCCTTAAATCCCACACTTCTTCTGGAAAGGTGTTGACATTTGCTCAGCTGCTTGTTCAAACGTCTGGAGATGTGAGCATCTCAAACAAGAGCTGTTGTCATGAAAGGGGCACCAAGGCAGGTAGTTAGCAGGATTTGGGGAGAGGTGTCTCTGCTGAGAGGGTGTTTGGTGTGTGCCTGCCTTTCCCGAGGAAACAGTTGGTGCCAGGGTAGCACATCAGATGGCAGAGGAGTTTTGTGGGATAAGCAGAGAACATTTAGATGTGGAAGACCAGCAGGGATGTGGAAAATTCCCTGTCTCTGCCATTCATTTTCTTTTATGAAAAAAGGGCTTGGCAGGGGGCTGTAGACAGGTGGGATCTGTCTCTGCTCCCAGGTAACCTGCAAAAGGAGGAGAGAAAACGGCCTCAAGGTGCACTAGGTAAGACTGAGATTGGATATTAGGGAAAATTCTTCACTGGAAGGGTGGTCAGGCATTGGAACAGGCTGCCCAGGGAAGTGGTGAAACCACCAGCCCTGGAAGTGCTCAAAAAACATGTGGATGTGGCACCTGGGGACATGGTTTAGTGGTGGCCTTGGCAGTGCTGGTTAATGGTTGAGGTCAGTGATCTTACAGGGCTTTTCCAGCTTTACTGGTTCTGTGATTGATCCTGGGAAGCAGCTCTGACACTCAGGTTTGGCTCACCCAGTGTTCAGGTGCCAATCAGAGCTCCTGAAATGGGGGAGAAACAGAAGTTTCTGGGAAGCAGCATCTTTGCTGCTTCAGGATGAGCTGAGTTTTTCCTCATGGTGTAACCCTTAGGAGCTAATTAGTCTCTGTGCTCTCCAGTTCCCATGGTGAGAACACCATTCCTGTGATTTCTTTATTGAGCCTGGGCCTTGGGCTGGTTTTTATCATCCATGAACATCTCCAGGTGAGAGAGCCCTTGACAGCATCCTTCACAAACTGCCTCCACATGAATTATATCCCTGTCCCCAGGAATTCCAGCCCTTAACCCTGACCCTTCAAGCCCCACAGCAGCCTGGGGGAAATGGAGCAACATCCTGAGGAGCTTCAGGGACCCTGGCAAGGACCCCAGCATGTCCATGGAGAGTGTAAAGCCCCGTGTCCACGTGTGTGGCATCGCTGGGGAGGTTTGTGCAGGCGTGGGGAGAGCTCTGTGCTGGGCTGGAGTTTCTGAGCCTTGTGGTTTTAAATCCCCTACGTCTCATTTTCCAAGACGCAGCCTCTGACAGGGGGGCTCTTTCCCTGCAGGCTGAGGTTAATTGGCTTGTGCTTTTAAAAGGATAAAGCTGCAGAGACTCGGAGTCAGGGCTGTTCTCCAGATTTCCATTATCATCTACATTGCGGGAAAATAGCTTTCCTGATCAAATCATCTGTCCTCTCGGAGCAGAGGATAAAGAGCTGGGGATGTGGGAAATCATCTGCAGTGTCTCTGCACGACCTTGCTGGACAGAGGAGAAAGAGGAGGAAAAGACTTTTCTCTGCTGTGAGGTTGCACAGCAGCAGTGAGCAGGATTAGGGCCATTCCTGAGCTTGGTGCTATGCACCTCTTGGAAAAAGAAATAGGAAAATGAGATGGTGCACGAGGCTGGGAATTCTCTGGGAAATATTGTGAGTCCTGGCACCAAGCCCAAGAAATGGTTAAAACTTGTGGCACTCCTGGCCCTTGAAAACTGTCTGAACTTTGTTGATATCAAAGACAGGTCTCAAACACCTGTGGGAGAGAGGAAGCAAGAGGTGGCAATGGGGCCTCCCCAGAGCCAGGACTGCTCTCTCAAGCTTGTAGCTCATTCCCCAGAAAGCCTGGAATACCAACTTTCCCATCAGGACTGGTGATATTTCACAAAAGCAGCTGCAACCTGAAGGAAGACAAGCCAAGAGTGAGGATGAGGACTGGTAAGAGGCACAAAGTTTTTCACCTCTTCATTCACCACCTGTGGAAAGGGAACAGCAAGATTCACTTCCCAAGTTTGTCTACTTCAGACTCTCGATTTTGATCTTTTCCTTTGGTTTTTCAAACTCCTGGCTCTGGTCAGCACCCTGTTCTCCAGGCAGCCTTCCTCCCAGCAGAAACTGCAAGGAAAGCTTTTTCCCCAACCACACACAACCCTCCTGATCCTTTCAGCTCCCACCTCTAGGAATTCTCACCAATCCACTTGGCCTTGCACACCCAGCACCTGAACACCCCTGTGGGTTCCCATCCCAGACCCAGCTCTCACAAGCACACAGCACCTGCTGTGCAATGTCTTTTATGGCACAGGAAGGAAATTCACTCAAAGAAGTTCACCTCACCACTCTAGCTCTCCTGAAAATTCCTTTTTCTAAATTTCTAACAATCATATCATTTCTGTAGAAATGGATGGGACCAAAAACACCCGAAAGCTCAAAGCCTGTGGTGAAATTGCTCATCCAGCGGGGTTTCTCCAGCTCCATTTGTGATGGCTGCAGCCCATTTCCCACAGAAAAAGAGGAGTGACTGGCAGTCTCTGGGAAGAAAACTGCAGGACTCCATCCCCTGTGTGGAGATGGAAAAGAGGAACAGAGGAGGATTCCTTGCATTCCATGCACTGAGGGCAGGAGGTGCAAAGCTCAGGGTCAGGTTTCCCTGGAGCACCTTCCCCTTGAAGTTTCTTTTCTGAGGCCACCAGTTCAGACTCACTAGGAAAGTGAGTTAAATATTCAGTGTTCAGGGCCAGACTGGCTGGGGCTCTGAGCAGCTTGGTCAGGTGTCCCTGCCCATGGCAGAGGGCTTGGAATGAGCTGCTCTTCGAGATCCCTTCCAGACCAAAACATTCCCTGATTCTATTCCATGGAAAGGAGCTCAGTTTTCCTTTCTCCTCTAGCTCTTAGCTGGCACACACCCAACAGCCACAGAAATCAGCACCAAGACTGACACAAGCTGTGCCAGGTCCTACAAGTGGACAGAAAATCCTCCCCTCCTGAGCTCCCCACTCACCTGCTGACACCCAGAGCCATCACTCACCTCCCCTCTGCTGCTCAGCACTGCAGGGAACTGCAACCCAAAGTGCAGCTCCACCCCATCCTCCCCTATAAACCCTGCTTGGGACTGGGAGCAAAAACAAACGTTGAGATTTCTCCCCATCCCACAGCTGTATATTCTCACTGCTGAGCTTCTGCCCTTAAAGTTTACAAGATGTTTGTCTCAGGGGTGATTTGTGCCAGAGAGGATGTTTACCTATGGTAAATCACAGCCTGCTTCTTCGTGTTCTCCTGAAGTTTCAATTACTGAAACTGTTCTTTTATTTCTCGCTTTCCTGGATGTTTTTCTCATTTAGACAATGAGCAGCACCACCGTTCAAGTTTATTCCTGTGTGACTTAAGGTTTTATATGACCCTCATTTTGCCTCTATGCTTTATGTTCTGCCTGGGTGTATTTCTCTCTCTGTATCCCCATTTTCTGCTTTGAGCTATTTTATAACAGCTGGCTCCTGGTGGAGTTGCTGCTGCAGCTCCAGGTCGGGGTTGCTTGGGTTCAGGAAGAGGACTGTGAGCTTTGTGAAAGGTTACAGCTCTTTCCTCTCCACAATGCATCCCTTTCTGACCTGAACTGCCACATTCCACCCCTGCTGGGAAAGGTGGTCAGGGCTGAAAAAGAGAATTTCAAGGGAGGACACTGGCAGGGAAGTTTGAGGCTGATGTGCATTGCACACCTGGGGGAAAGGCTTGGTTACACTGTGGGGGCTTGGCTGCAGAGACTGACAGAGCAAAGGGGTGATGCAAACAACAAACCCCAACAGGGAAAGCTCTGCCTGTTCACTAGGACTGATGCAGAACCCATGGCAAACAGAATAATCCTTTCAGCAGTTTCCCAACTATGTCCTTCTTCTGGCTGAGCAAGCTTAATAACCGTCCTTGGGCCCTAGATCAGCTATAAAATCAGGAGTCCAACCTGCCTGACGTGGATCCTGAGATCAGCTCAGCTGGTTGGAGCATGGTGCTGATAATGCCAGGATTGTGGGTTAGATCCCTGTGTGGACCATCCCCTCCAGAGCTGGACTTGATGATCCCTGTGGGTCCCTTCCAACTCAGAATATTCTATAATTCCATGTCCAAACCCAGCCTGGTTGGTACCTAAGTGCTACTTTCTGTTCCTTAGTCCTTTTAGCATTTTACAGGGTCTGTGCCATCAGGGCTCTGTACTCTCACACCCATTTTTGCATGCTTTCCATGCAGCGTTTGAAAAGTAAAACAAAACCAAACCCAAACCACCATTATTTTGGCCAAGAAATCAATTTGTTTTAATTATTCTGGTGCTTAAAAATCTCAACTCTGTTTTGGAGCATAACTCTGACCATAGGACATCTTGGCCCCTTGCCTGCAGTTATTGTTGTTTGAGATAATGTTTATGATTGAGTTCAGCGAGTTGTGCATTTCCTTATCTTTCCACATGTCTGTGAATGCCAGTGTTTGGAGTCAATCCAGCAGAATCCCAGGATGATTTGTCAGAGACAAGCCAACAAGAGAATATGAAAAGGGAAAATGTGATGGCAACGGCGAGAATATGAAATTTCTCCTACAGATGCACCATGTTTGATAAACCCTGGGCATTGCAAGCTCTGAATTGTGGGGTCCAGAAAGAACCTAAACAAGACACAAAAATGTCCTGCATGTGTGCACTGGGACATAATGGGAAATCTCCTTGTCCTGCTGTGTCCTCTCCATAAACACAGAAAAGTAGAAATAAGCTCTGTAAAAGAAACTTGATATTGATGAAGCAAATTATTCCAATACAGTTGGATTTCTCATCAATTATAAATTTTGAAGTCATTTTGGAGGCAGGAACATCAGTGATTGTGGCTCTCTGAGCTGTGCAAACTTCAGGGTATCCTTAAATGATGTTCCCTACTCCATCAGCGAAGTGGGAATGTCAGCAGAGACTGAGCAGAAATATTTGCTATCACCACGTGCAAAGTGCTTTGAGATTCTGGTGTGAAAGAAATGGAAGATGAGCAAAGCATCTCCCTCACTAAACTCCTTAGCCATGGTAATTCTACACGGTCATCATTCACAGGAAGAATGTTTTATTTGGGAAGGAATAATCACATCTTGCTGCCAAAACATGAAATCCAATTATGCTGTGAACTAAAGGCTGTTTTAAAGGGTTTATAATTTCTCAGCTTTATCCTCATCAGGGTAAAAAGTGGGTTTTCTTCCCTTCTTTCCTTCACTTTTAAAAGGGCTTCGTCCCCTCTTTTCCCATTTCCGTCTTCCCTGAGTGCCAAATTTCCCTTCTCTATGGCAGAGTTATCAGTTGGACTTTGCTTGGGGTTTTACTCACACCTTCACTATTTCCCCCCACAAAATCAAGGCAAACCTATGAGCCCTGCTCTGGTTTTATTGTTTCCCACTGAATATGAAATGCAAAACCGTGGGAGCGTTGAAATTCGGGGTTTCTGAAGAGAATTTGTGGTTAAACTTTGGATCCAGTCCCTGTAAAATGCCCATCCATGGGGAAATACTTTCTGAAAGCAGCCATTTAAAGATGTGGTGCTTTCTTTGTTTTCCCTTACTTCCTTTTTCCTTTCCCCCTGCCCTTTTCTACTTCCTTCTCTCTTGAACAATAAATAAAGTAGCTCCCTAAGAGTGGACGTTTTGTGTTTATGGTGTGTCAAACTCCTCTCTGTCCATTACTTTAAAAACAGAAGGACTAAAGGCTCATCAGGACTGAGAAATTAAAAGCAGGAGAATGGGGTTTCTTCTTCCTGCTGCCACAGATTTTTAATAAAAACACAGGTTTAGGAAACATGGAGGAAAAGTGCTCCTTGAGGTGAGACAAGAAGGGAGATGGGGTGAGGGTGGGATTTGGTAAAATTCTGCTGCTCTAGAGAGGGATGTTTGACACTTGAAGGGAAAGAATCTCAATAGTGGACAAAGCAAGAAACTGTTGTTTTAAAGAGTGGTTCAGGATAAGAACCTGCCCTGGTGGCATTGGTGTGTTTAGAGAGGGTGGCGAGGAGGTGATGGCAGTGGCAGGGCTGCCACCCTTGAGAGGCTGAAGAAATGCATTTGTCAGGAACTCACTAGGTGGAAATGACCCTGCCTTGCTCTCCTTCCACCTCTTTACAGCCCTAATTTCCAATGACTGAGGAAGTCCCTTGCTGGGTTAAGCCTCCCTCTATTAAACCTTGTCTGTGTAGATTGTAAATCCTCTCAACCAGGCTGAGTCTGAGCTCAGGACTGCAGTGGAGTGTCACAGGAGCACCCAGACCTGGTTCCAGCTCCAGGCAGCTGCAGGAGACCCCAAAACCAGCCCTGTCAGCAGGGACAGATGTGCACTGGGCTGGACATTGGACAGCTGTGCTTTGTGGAGTCCACCTGCCCTTTCCCTTCGAATGAAGGGGAGAGCTCCTGACCCCCCAGCTGGACTCAGAATCCAGTGCCCAAAAAATCCCAGGACTATTGAGGATGCTCCTGTGCCTTCAGCTGTAGAAACCTCTGGCTGCTCCTGCTCCTGCAGTCGCAGTAGCCCAGTCTGAATCCCATGACAGTCAGAAAGCTCAAGATGAATGAGCTACTTGCCTTTCCTTCCTGATTCCTTGATTCATTAGTTAATGTCTGAAAAGCACTTTGGAGCTCAAGACTGTTAAGTGCTATTATTATTAGAGACCTTTCATATGAATGTTGATTGAAAAAGGTAATTGTTACCTTTCTACCTTTCATTCTTTTTTTTTTTTTTTTTTTTTTTTTTTTTTTTACATTTTTGTTGAGGAGAGCAGTAACTGGTTTCCTCAAGAAGTGGAAGGGGAGAGCTGGAAGTGCTACTGACACAGGAGATGATGGTGTAGTCCTGATGGAGGACACTAAGAATGAAAAAATATGGAAAAAGAGGATGGGGGCTTCCATCTGCCCGTGTCCCGAGGATGGAACAGAATTTTTGGTTAAAAAAAGAGTCTTTCTACTGTTTGCACATTCCAGGCCATTTCAGTTCCTCTGATATGAAAGAGAAGGAATGATTTGGTCGTGTTTTGGCAATTGGCCCAGCTGCCCTCTCGCAGGCACTGTGTCACTGGGGTGTCCTGGCTGGCACTCAGCAGGGAATGGATGTTTGGGATGTCTTTTTCCCTGCCAGCCAGCCCTGCAGGAATGTCTCCCAAACCCCAGCTCCACAGAACAAGACATCTTTATCAAACCAAGTCAAAAACAGTTGATGTTGCACCTACTTCAAAGACAAATCAGCTTTAAAATGTTTCTTTGTTTGTTCCTTTGTTCCTTTGGTCCTCAGGCCAACAGATAAAAATCAAGGCAGGTGCCCAAAGACTCTGCAGCCTCCAAATCCATGGATATTTCTGAGCTTGGCTGGGTGAGACCTTTGGGGTACCAAATCTAACTGGTGCTGCATTTTGGAGGGTGATAGACTACAGACCTCTTAATGTCTTTTACATCCTTAATTACTCTGTGATTCTTAGCTTGGGAAGACAAACTGGACCTCTGGGTATCCATCCCTTCCCTCTGGCTGTAAAGGGAGACAAATGAGGGGCTAATTCAGGCAGAGGGATCTACACCAGGGATGTGGGAAGCTGTGGGCTCAATATTTGGTGATTCTGTGAATATATGTGACCAGTTTGAACTCCTTTACAGCTGTAAATCAAGACAGGCTTGTAACTGGGAGAGTGGAAAGCAGGGCTTGCTACCACTGATGGATGAATCACCCCTAGGAGGTCTTCCTCCACCAAGAGTGGGTAGAGTTTGGATAAATAGAATAAATTCCTATTTTTGAATGGAGAAAAGGAAGGAAAATAATCCATCCACCGTCTTCTGCCTCTAGGAAGATTTGCTGTGATGGGTTTGAAGGGTTTGAAGGATCTAACTTGAAGCTTAAGGAAGAAAATCTCGAGTTTGCTTGAGTTGTGTCTGTCCAGCTCTTCCCTGACCTTCCTGGATGCTCAAATGGCTGTTCTGACCCACCTGAGCTCACGGGACGGTGAACTCTGAGACCTGGAACACGCTCAGCCATGGAAGATAAGCATAAATCCCTGGGGATCTGTAGCTGGAAATCCTCAGCCCACAGAAGGAAAGAGGCAGGTTCCTCCAGGGCACCATCCAGCTCCAGTTTCCACACTGGGAACAAGCCTGGCTGCTCAGGTTCAGTTGCATCCATGTCCTGCCTGACTCCACCTCATGGTCTTCTTCACCCCACTTGGGACTTCCATGGAAAGGAGCAGCAGAAAGTGACCCAAACAGAGGCCATGATGCTCTTTGCACTGATTCTCATTCCATGGGGGACCAAGACTCTCAGCAATCCAGTCTCCTCAGAGGGTCAGAAAGGTTGTTCTGGGACTGTGGGAACAGCCAGGCCTCCCCTGGCTCAAGGACAGGCTGGACCAACCACAGCACAGTGGAAAATTGGTGTTTAAACAGAGGCAAAGAGCAGGCCTGTTCCCATAGAGCCCTAGAGTCACTTTTACCCTTTTCCCTGATCCCAACAGCAGCATTGTTCTCCTTCTTTCCAGCTTCATCTCCCCTCTGATGGTTCCACCTGGTTGAAATTCACCTTGCAGTCCCCCACATGGAAGCAAGAAACAAAGTGAAAATCCTGTTTCACTTCCCATTGACCATCCCTGCCCAGATCCTTTCACTTTGGGTTGATGGCACCCAGAGATGCTCATTTTGCACAGCTGTGGAGTAAAATCATTTACACAGACCAAAGTTATTGCTCTCAAAAAATAAATTTGCCAAGCTGCTATTGCCCTATCTTCCCATTTTTATTGAGCTGGGGTTGCATTAACATTAATGAGATGTTAAAGGAGAAGAAAAGAAAAAAAGAAAGAAAGAAAGAAAAAAAGTCTTCCTGAGCAAATAATAACTACTCAGTCATAATTCACAGGAAAATTATGACTCTGTTACATGTTTGAAACTTTCCACTGTATTTCACTCCTGGTTTTGCTAAATTATGTGCAAATGATAGAAGTCCATACATACACATGAATGTGCTTTGCAAAGTTGAAAGGTTTTTTTTCGCCTGGAAATTGTTTCTTCTTTCAGTGACTCTGTATCTTGGTTCTTTCTCCTGTTCTCTTTCTGTCCATGCAGTGTGGATGAGGGGAAATTCCTCTTTCTTCCAAGTTCCAGCCTTCTTTAACTGGGACAAAGAAGCCATTTCATGACCCAGTGGAAGGGACATCAAGAGAGGTTGCTGGACTACAGAAGAATAATCCCAAAAATCCAGATCTCATTGCATTGTGATTTTTGTTGAGATTGGAAAATGGCAACACCACTCAGCTGAACTCTATCAATTTGTCTTCTCTGCATCATGGGGTTGTCATTCTAGCCCAGAAAAGCTGTTGGTTTATTTTCAGTCTATATGGCTATTTTCCTGTTGTCCTTTAGGCTCTCAATCACCTGCAAAATACAGAGTGAAGCAGCAAAAGCTACAGGTGTAAAGAGAAAATAGTAAGTTGTTTTGGACTTTCTTGATAAAGAGTCTTAGGGGGAATTATTCTGGTGTTATGGATAGGCTGAGCTTGTGCACATCACGCCAGGGACCTGAAAAATTGTTCTGAGAGTGGGCAGCCAAAGCCAAAGGTAATTCCCACCTTTCCTGCTTCAGAAAAACTCACTGACAGCACCTGATCTGAAGGAGAACTGCTGAGACAGACACCTCAGTGATGAGTCTGTGCTCATTTCTGTAAAAACATGAGTATCTGTCGTGCTGCTCAAAACACACTGCCTTTTGTAGAGAGGAAATAAAAGAGTCCAAGCTGGGATTTCCCCTTCTCCCAGGAAAAGAAAAATGAAACAAGACCAAACCCAGAAAACTTCATGGCAAGGTCTTTCTCAGGGAAATCAGTTTGCTCTGTTCTCTTGGGACAAGGAAGTGTTTCCCTCAACACAACATCTCCCTTTCATCTGGCTTGTGGTCTTTGGTCACCTATTCCTGCCACGGTTTCCACGTGTTTTTGGAGGCCAGGGAATGTGGAAATACCTCAGGAACAAACATCACATCCTCTGCTGACAGCAAAACAGAGCAGCCCCTTATGGGAGACGTGCCCTGCCTTTACCCCAGGGAGCTGAAGAAACACTTCCAGTCCATACAACCCACGGCTCCCCAGGAGACAGATGTTCAGCTTTGTTTGGGAAAATCACACAGTGATCACATTCTTCAGTAATAATTCCCCTATTTAGTCTTCTGCAACCTACAGAATTCATCATTAAATGTGAATAACCTAACTGGAGGTGCTACATGGAGCACAGGAAGCTCCAGACCTGTTTAAAACCCCATTTAAGGCCTGAGATAGCAATCTTGGTTTCCTTATGAAAGTTGAGCTTCAGCCCACGATGCCTTCCTGGACTTAGGCCACAGATTTGTCCCAGACTCAGCCTCAGGACTCCTCAGAAAGTCTGGAATTTTCTCCCGTTGCTGCTGCAAATGAAGTTGACTGAAAACATGATCCTGTTCTACCTTGTTTGACACAAACTACCTTTTCTTCTCATTTATCCAAAGCCTCCCTTTGGAATCCCTGGCCAGATCCACTCCAGACCAGAGGCCACGGGTTCATTCTCAACTTCTTCATTTTTTAATAAACCTCTCAGTAAGCCTCACCTCTGTTTCAGAGCTGGCTACAGCATCCCTGCGCCCTGGGGCTTTGCAGAGCTTTGGGTTTCCAAACCAAAGCCTAATGCTGGCTCATTGTTCCACAACCCCTGCTCCAGCCTGACCTAAACCCCAAAGCCTAGGAGGCAAGGCAGTGGCAGGATTACTCCCGCGTTTGGCAGGGAAAACGCATCTGAAAAGAACAATTAACACTTTGTTAATGTGCCAAGGAACGGACTGATCTGCGTGCTGGCCAGAGGCAGCAGAGCTGCTGCTGTTTTACCTTGATGCGTCTGTGCTTCTGTGGAGCGGTTCTGATAGCAGAGCTTGGTCCCAGCCTTAAAGCACAATGACAGATGAGAGGTCCTTCTCTAATTTCCCATCCTCTCCATTAGCAGGGAATGCAGATAAAGCCAGCAGCAGAAGCCTGCGGTCCCGACTCCTACCTGGCAGATAATAATGCAAATTACGGCAACAAAAGTGGCAAAAACTCGCGGCGGGAAAAGAGATGAATAGGGCTGATCCCGGCTCCGTGGGACAGCACCAAATGCCACTCCCAGGGCAGGCTCAGGTTCTGCTCAGATCTCTGCTGCTTTCACCAGTCATTAACATTCATTCCCATCTGGGATTGCAGGCTGCCATCGGAGCCCCGGGATGCTGCTGTCACCAAATGTGACACAATACCTCATCAGAGAATAAAGGAGTTTTTGCAAGTCTCTCAAAACTATTTCTGCCTTCGTGTTCTGCATCCTGTGCCTGGCTGGGAGGGTTGAAAGGAGTTTTATACTTCGGGCAGATCCCAGATTAGGGTCAGCAGATGTCTCTGCAGCAGCATCCTGCATCCCATTTCACACCAGCATCCTGCTTCCCGTCCCTCCTACCGAGCCCTTCTTCATCGGGACAATTTAACACCAAACGGGGGATATTCAACTCAGATCAGCCCCGTTTCCCTGCCGCCTCCCTTTTAACCCGGGTTGTTGCTTTCCTGCCACTCTGGGATTGTTCCCTCCAAGGGATGTACCTGCAGTACCTGTGGAAAATTGAGTGATGCCTGAAAAGGGAGAGAGAGAGGACAATCCTCTCCTGCTGGCTCCGTGGTGGGGCTGCACTGCCCACAGCAGGAATTGCTGCCTTTGCCCATCTGTCTTTTCATTTTGGCTCAGGCCTTCCCTGCCAAACCTCAGAGCTGAGGAGAGGCAGTGATTGATCTGGGGAAATTTCACCAGCAAAGATGCAGTTCTGCAACCTTCACTCAAGATGGAATGGAAGTCACCAGGATAATAAAGATGGATAGGTGGATAGACAGACGGACAGATATGGAGATAGACAGATAGATGGATGATAGCTTGAATCCTGTATATTAAAATTGTGGACAATCTGTCACTCAGCCTCCCTTCACTTTTTTATCCCTCCCCTTTCTTAAATTACGCCTATTGCTCTGGTGAAATTTATTACAATGTAAGAAATAATGACTTTTAAAAGATATTTTTTACTTTTTATGCAGAGGTGTGAGGGCTCCCTGAAAACAAATGGATGGAGATGTGAAAGCTTATTGGATTGTCACGTCGGATACATTATCCCCAGGGCTCTGAATGAAGAATTAGACCATGGAGATCTTATTTGACATTAGATGTTTCAATTTCTCCAAGAACATTAGGCATGTTGGATTCAGCACTGAGTTCAATAATAAACAACAAGCGTTGACCCTCCCCCCATCCCCTTTTACCCCTTAGCATTTTAAGTCCAAGACATGCTATTAAGATTTATTTTCCATTTTTATTATTGCTCTCACAAGGAAAGGGAGATCATATTTGCATAATTCATTTTTATACAAATCTCTCTGTGTTACTTACAGCTGCTGATTCCCCCCTCCTCTAATATATGTGTTTATGTGTCAGTAAAACAATGACATTGGAACAATACACTGGCAATTATTTACTCCAACCCCGCAGGTATTGCTGTCTATTTATTAACCCCTGGGAATGATTTTGATGGAAATCCCTTTGGATAATGCTCGTCAGGAGGCTGAGGTTTTGCAGTCTGTTCCCAGAGAGAAGGCAGGAGTTTAACATCAGCCCCTCTCGGGGGTGGTCAGGGAGTGGCCACTTGGCCCTGGAAGCAGTTTGGGCACTTTTAGGGCTGGATCTTTGCTGGGATCACCGTGCTGGGTGCAGGATGAGTGCTGGGACACGTTCCCTGGGGTGCTGAAGGTGGGGATGGGCACTGGGTCACCCAGCATGGTGCAGAATTTGGAGCTTTCCCCACGGATTTCTCTGCATCTTCTGGACCCCACCACCAGAGCCCCCCACTCAGCCCTGCTGAGCCTCACGAGACACAAATCCAGGTTCTCCACCTCACCTCAACTCCCAACAGCTGCTCACACCTTCCCTTGTCAGATTATTTCGTTCTCTGGCAGCTCTCCTGGTCCTTTCCCAAGGGAGAGGCCCACTCCCCAAAAAACACACCCAAGCTACCCCTTTTTTTCTGTATTTTCACACTCTGCACTCACTGGTGGTGCTGGTTGAAGGTGGTTGTCATGGAAACTCCCTTTTCTCTTTCTGCTAATTCTGCAGGATTTCTTTCTATGGAATCGATTAGTGAACGTGCCTCCTTTTCTTGCTCACCCTTTTAAATAACAGCCACTGGGAATATTTGAGGAATGCAAAATTTGCCAGGCTAGGGGGCTTCTCAGATTGGTTGATATTGAATTTATATCTACATCCAATAGCTGCACCCTCCAGCTGCTTTCAAAGGCAGCCCAAGAAGTCTCAAGGAGGACAAATTTCCCAACCAAAAGGTTTTTCCCTCAACCCAGTTGGAGCAGTGATGGGTTCTGCCCCTCATGCCTGCCCTACCTACAGAAATTCAGACTCCTTTTCTGCTTCACAGCCTGGTCCTCCTCTGAGACCTTAATTCATGGTATTTTTGACATCCTGGGACAGCGTCTCCCACATTTTAGTCATGGATAAAACCAAACTCAGCATTTAGTTTTTCGCTTTACCATTGTTCCACTCATTTGGGAAGAGGCTTCAACTTCTCTGTAATACTCAGAATAAAATCTGTGGTTCACTCTATTATCTGGTATTTTAGATAGCTTCTTTTACTCTCTGGAACACCTTTCCTGATGGTTTCCAGGGTCTTTATCTGGTTGTGAACATGAGGACAGGGTGTGTCTTGTGAGGAGGGATAGCTCTTTTTGACAAACAACACACTCATTTCACAGAAATTTCCAGGAAAAAGAAAAAGTAAACAAGGTTTTAGACCTTTCTCACTCAAAAGTACCCACAGATAAGGAATCCCCCCAAAAGCAGGAAAATCTTGTTATTAAACTCTTCCATCAGGGACGTGGCAGATGGATCTGGATTTCTTCATTAGAAGAAACTTCATCTTAAAACCACTCTTCACCTTGTTTCTCTTTCCTAAAAACATGGGTGGCCATTTTTAGGCTGCCATCAGAGTCCCCTAAGGTGAACACAGATATTTCCTGTGGTGTTTGAGGTCAGGGGAACAATGAGGAGCAGGGACTATCTGCACTCCAGCGTGCTGGATTTAATGACACTTCCATCAGGGAAGGCTCCCCAGAGCGTTCCTCAGATCTCTCCTGAAGTCAAATTGAAAATTTATTCACCCAGCCAGGGATTTATCTCACCTACCCTCTCCTGTTTCAGTGCAAGCATCACCCTCTGAGCCAGCTGTCTGGATGCTCTTTATAATCAGGGGAGAGAGATGGGCACTTCCAGAAGGAGATTTGTCTGCCCTGGTTTCGACAGCTCTGTCTGGAGATGAGATGCTCTGAACACCAGCAGGGCACGTTTCTCTCCAGCAGTGAAAAAAGGGCTTAGCAATGCTGTCAAAATCCTGTTATGGGACAAAGGGAAGACCATCTAGCCCAGCTAAAAATTTATTCTTAAACCAATAAGTGTTTAATAGTTCAAGCCATCCAATTAGTACAATAAAGTTTTATTAATGATGCAATTAATGCTGCTGTAGAGACACATTCCTGCCTTCCCAGCATCCATCCCCCACCTCTGGTGTCCTGCTCACCCTGCCAAGGTTCCTCTTCATCCCGAGGTGCACAGACCCAGTGTTTCTCCATGGAGACGGAGGAGGGGGGGTTAAAAGCCATCACCACCCTGAGGTCTTCCCTGCAGAGGTGTGATGACCATGGTGGGGTTTCTTCTCCTCACTCTTGGTATGTCCATCCCCCTGTCCCCACCCAGGGCTGGTTTTTACTGGGCAGTGGCCATGGGGGTGTCCCCAGTGCTGAGCTCAGGCACAAGGCCCTTCTTTATGGGACACTTGTGGTCACAGGGACACCCAGCTCTGGGCACAGGAGTCCAGGGACACTCTGAGCTCCCCCAGTGTCAGATCAGCTCAAAGCCTGTGGCCTTTCACTATCAGAGGTTAAAATCACTTCAGTTGGGCTGCAAAGGACAGCACACAGAGATGTCCCAGGGTGTGTATCCAGTGTTATTCCCAGTGGCATTAAGCACAGGGCACTGACCTCTTCTTGTTCATGGCCACTGTTCCATTGTCTCCATGGCACCTCCAGCCTAAAATGTGCCCCTGCCATTTCTTCTCCGTTTTTTTCCCTCACTGAGTCATGGACTAAATCAGGTTTAAATCAGGTTTTGAGTGACCTGTGGCAACCTTTACTCCAACCCCATCAGGGTCAATAGAGAAAGTTCTCATGTCAGAGTTAGATGAAGTTGCTCTGCAAGAGAAGCATTTTCGTGGAAAATTTTTCCAGCTTGATACTAATGGTGAAATAAGAAAAACCTGCTCTATTTCTAAAGTGGCTTCTCAGCCCTTTACACTCAGCAAGTGTTACAAGGAGAGGTTTCAGGCACCGTGAGCATTTATCTCCTGGCACAAAAGAGAGGTCAGAATCCAGTGTTAGCTCCACTTATCTGTCACCAGCCTTGATGGGAAGCCTCCTATTCCCCCAGCACACGGAATTGCTTTTCATGGACACGAGATTTTAGAAAGTATTACACTGGAGTTTGATCCTACCTTGTTTCAGAGCGTGTAGAGATGTGCCTTCAGCTTTGAAGGGAAAAGGAGAAGGCACTTAATCAATAGCCATGTGAGTGATAAGCACATAAAAAAGATGAGCTTGGCCAGCCTGTAAAATCATCAGCAAGACCAGGTGGGTAATGTATTATTCAGGAAGAAAGATGACCATGGTGGGGATGGTTTTTATGAGGGTCAAGACTGCTTAAGGAGTTCTCAGCTATCTCATGAAGCCTCTTACCTGGAGCACTCACAGCACTTTATTAGGATGAGGAGGGAAATAGCAGGGAATATTTTTTGATGTGTCCTGGAGAGGACAGGAAGAGAGAATACTTTGATTTCCAGAGTCTACTGTCTGAAGCACAGAGGGGTCGGAAACAGGTTATTTGGACTTCCAAAATCTGTCCAGAACACAACTAAGGTCAGGAACAGGTTGTTTTGACTTCCAAAATCTCCTGTTCAGAGCATACACACATGCAAAGGCCTTAAAGACAACACAATAAGATTTTTTTTTTCTTCTTTTTTAGTTTTTTCTTTTTCTCCCATGACAAGCACTTCTACAGCGATGCAGCATTGCTGTGGAACTGGAATCAAACAGGCTGAAATCTATAACCTACTCTCAAAGAACATTTTCTTCATCCACCAACCCCAGCAGCTCCTTGCCAGGTTTAAACCTGCCTGACTTCAGCCTTGCTACAGCTGTGCAGTGCTGCCTGGAGAGGAATGCTCAGGATACACTTCCAGCTCCAGCTGAGCTTCTTGAAGTGGGATACAACTCCCAAAGGCACCTGCAGCTCTTTATCACCTTCCTCCAGCTGATCAGCCCAAGTGCTGCTGCTGCTCCCTCCTAACTCCCTACATTTGATACGAACTGGAGCAGCAGAAATGTACTTTTGGAAGTGTTTTTAAAGCAGCCTGGCTCACTTTGGCTGTGACAGGTTGGGGAGCAGGATCACAGACAGCTGGGTGCAGCCAGTGCCACTTGGATACGGATGAGGTGATGACAACCTCCAGCTGAGAGCATGGCAGAGGCAGGGCTCTCTTCAGACCACTCAGAGGGGTGCTCATTCCAGACAGACAGAATTAAATACTGCAGGGCTGTTTAACCAGCTCCCTTCTGTACCAAATCCATGCTTTCTTTTCTAACTGTTGTCATTTAGGAATGTTAAAGTACGTACTCACTCCAGTAGTCGTGGTAAGAATCACAGAATCATAGAATTATAGAATCATGGAATGGTTTGGGTTGGAAAGGACCTCAAAGATCATCCCAACCCTGTCCTTTAAGCAGGGACACCTTCCACCATCCCAGGTTGCTCCAAGCCCTTGGACACTTCCAGGGATGGAGCATAAGAGCCAGGGACACTGATTTTCCTTCAGCATTTATTGACTGTGGTCACTCTGCTCTTGAGAGACAACAGTTCTCCCCTAGCAAATGTCACAATTAGTGCATGACAAAAAAATTGTTATTCCAGCACTTAATCTGGACCAGGCTGAGCAAATCAGCCCATTCAGACCAAGGGCTTTACCCCTGGAAGGGACAAGGGATGTGTGATAAAGCCACCCAAGTGTCCTCTCAAATCCAGGTGTTGTGTGCCAGAGGTCATTCAAGGCCCAGAAAAGCCAATAGAGCCCCTTGAATTGCCATTCTCATGGTTGGTCTCTCCCCAGGCTGGAGTTTGTGGTGACAGAATTAATGTGGTTCTAAAGGTAATTTGAAAGCGTCAAGAGAGGGAAATTATCACATGAAAATGCAAATCGTGCCTTATCTGGGCTGTTCCATGGCTGCAATGATTCATCATCGTTTCTTTGTCTGGTTTTTTTTCTTTTCCAGGTGAGTTCTCAATTAAAAAAAAAAAAAAAAAAANAAAAAAAAAAAAAAAAAAAAAAGGAAGGAAGGAGTGGTGGAATAGTGGTAGAGCAGGGCTTCAATTGCCAGGAAAGATTTATGGCTCCTTTTATCCAAATGTGAAACATCCTTCAACAGGGCAGGAATATTAAACATTTCAAATCACCATCTCTCACTCAGCCCTGTCTCTGCTGGTGACCACACATTCCTCACACTCAGCACAGGGAGCTCTGCCTTGTCCCCCAGGTTCAGGGGCCCAGCATCCTCCCTCCAGCGTTCCATACAGGGGTGGGAAGCTGCATTTACACCTCAAATTCCACTGGAGCTGCACAAATCCATCCCAGCAGAAGATCCACAGTGCTGTTCTCCACATTTCTCCTATATAACCTCCTTCTTTAATGAGAATCCTGGTGTGTTGGGGTCACACCATCCCAGCAAAGATCATTTCCTGGCTGGTGTGTATGGGATTCACGGAGCTCTTCCATTTTACATTGGTTGCTGATGAGTGTGAGGTACAAGGAAAAGGAAGCAGGGTCTGATTGCTCCCAAAAGAAGGGAGAATCATCAGAAGGTAAATTCAGCATAACTGGATGGAGAAGCTTCACGCACAGGAGTTCACCTGGGAAACTCCTTGTCTTAGGATGCTGTGGTTGCTGAGCATACAAATAGCTCAAAACTTAAGGAAACTGATGAAATTGAAATGCAGAAGGTGCATTAAAGAAAATAGAATTTCAGGCACTTTAGTCCCAGAAGGCAATAAGATGTAAAAATGCCACCAGGTACCAGCCTGATTTTTTTCCTATTTTCCTTCAGTCATTTTTGAAGACAGGACACAACCTCATGGATTGAGAATATCCACCCTTCTCTCTACAGTCTTGGATATTCTGGTGTGACTTCCCCATCCAGCATTCCTGGGAGTGGGAAACAAGGCTGCCAAAACCTCCCTCCAGCTGTCCTTCACCTCAGCAGTCCAGAGCAGGAACTGCCCAGGCAGAAAACCAACGCTGTGGAGATTGTGACACTTCCCCCCAAGTCATTCTGACACATTTTTCCATCCATTTTCTAAGGGACAAAGCACATCAGACAGACATCATTGCTCCCAGCCCTGCCCCTCTGATCAGACACAGCAGTGACCCAGGAGCAAGGACACTTTGGGGAAGAGGCTTGGAGGGATCTCAGGGAATTATGAAAATCTGAATGGTCAGAAGATTTCACCTCAAGCTGATAAGGCATTGGGGTCGTGCCCTGCTTGCACCAGAACTGTGGATCCTTACAGGATGCAATCTGCCCCTGGCAGTGCTGAATTTTACTTTTCCTGCCTTTTTGGCCAAATTATGGAAACTGGGACAAAGGATAAAGAATAAGACTCTCACAGCTGAACTGTCAGTTAAGGAGTTGGACTCGATGATCCCTGTGGGTCCCTTCTAACTCAGGATATTCTGTGATTCTGTGATTCATATTACACCCTGCAGCATAAATACTCTCAAAGAATCACAGAATGGTTTGGCTTGGAAGAGTCCTTAAAGATCATCCAGTTCCAACCCCACTGCCATGGGCAGGGACACCTTCCACTGG
>VZTR01014599.1:58173-100855 GCA_013400775.1 Chaetops frenatus
AAATAAAATAAATTAAAATATTTTTTAGGCAACTGAACACATCTCCACAGAAAGAATCAGCCTCTCCAATCAGATGTTGCTTGTGGAGAGGGATTATCTTATTTAGACTGACAGAGCACTGAGCACCATGTGGTCCTGCTTTCTGACTTCAGATCTTCAGTCTTCCTGAGGCACAAATTAGAATTTGGGTGACTGGGTTTGCATACCTGGAAAATGTTGGTAAATTCACCTCTTGAACACCTCAGTCTGTGACTGATAACCACAATCTCAGCAGCCCTTTTTTGGATATCTCCCACATGCTTGCAGCTCCTGCCCCAAAAGTGAGAAATCCCTGGAGAGTCTGCTGCTCTGTATCCCAATATTCCCATTGAACTCCATGGGTTTGGGTCCCAGTGCAATTCCAGCCAACACCGAAGTGATTTAAACCTTGAAGCAACAGTTAAATATCAAAGGAGGAGGATTTACCTCCCTTGTGGGCCACCAGTCTTCTCAAGACTGTGGAGAAGGACTAAAAGAACTTCATCCTCCCTATGGAAAGGAGAATTATAGTGCTAAAACCTTAAACTCTGATTTTGGGGTGGGCTGCCAGACTCCTCCTGTCACTGCCCAGCATCCATCCCTCACCCCAGGGGCTTCCAGCAGCTTCTCACTGACTCAGAGGAACAGGGGCTTTTCCAATTAACCTGTCAGGAAGAGCAATGTATTATTTTCCAGCACTTGAGTAATTTAAAAGCCATTGGATTTCAGAGATCTGCCTGGCATGTTAAACTCTCAGTCAGTGCTGAGGAGCTGTGTGAGGCTGCTTTCATCAAAGATGCAGAAGCAGAGACACCCAAGGTCAGAAGATGTTGCACCTGTGAAAGAGGAGGAGAAAACCACATGGCCAAGGTGCTAAAACCCCTTTTGGGAACGTGGCTGTGTTATTGTAAATCCATATGAGTTCTGTCACTGGCAGAGCCCCAGTTTGGAGTGCCGTGCCCTGATCCACAGGGGTCAAGAGAACTCCAAATGCTGAATGGTGCCAACTCTAGTGAGGGCTACACCCTTCTGATGACTCAGAGAAATCCATCTTTTGACTAAATCTGCTGAACACAAGGGATGCTCTCCCATTTTTGACCACATCCCAGCACACTGAGAACCTGGCCTGGAAGTTTTGGATGCATCCAAGGTGCTCATCACCATTCTGTTGCCCCAGATATGTTGATGGAGAGAAGCCCCTCGTTCAAACAAATCCAGATTTCTCCTCTGGCACCTTTCCCTCCACAACCCAGGCCATGGTATC
The DNA here is from genome assembly GCA_013400775.1 of Chaetops frenatus. Lineage (NCBI taxonomy): Eukaryota > Metazoa > Chordata > Aves > Passeriformes > Picathartidae > Chaetops > Chaetops frenatus. Next base: position 59,456 of record VZTR01014599.1, read on the forward strand.
AGCCACCCCCTGGCTGATCCTGTCCCAGATTAGCATTTCTAGACAGAAACTCACACCTGAGCTCTGATCTTTAAAGCACATGTGGATGCCTGGGGACCTGAGGAGGGGTAAATGGGTTTCTTTGCAGGCTCCTCCTGTGCTCCTGGGGAGATGATGTGGGTTTTTTTCGCTTGTCTTCAACCACAGAACAAGAGCTAAGTGTTATTGATCTGGGACCTAGGGGGAATATTTCTGAGCAGCTCACCCTGGCATTAGTCCATCACTTAGCTGGAATTTATTATTCAGGGCTGGCAAGGGATTCCTGGCAGCGTGCCCTGGCCAGACAGCAAACTGGTGACGGAGGAGCTGAGCGAGTCAAGGGCAAATGAAGAGGGGAAAGAAAGGAAGAAAGAAAATTGCAAACCAGATTTTCCTTTCTCAAATTAACTTAGGTGGGTCCCAGAGCCTCTCTCTGCAAAGTGGCTCCTGTGTGCTTGAAAAACCCCAAAGCAGGGTGTGCACACAGAGCTTGGCAGATGGTCAGTGTGAGATGATTTCAGGCTGAGAGATGAGGTAAAAATGCAGATAAACAGGACAAGAACGGGACAAGGTTTCACCCACCAAAAAATGATGAAGGATGCAGGCAAAGTGGCAGCTTTTCAGAGGGGGAAGCTGTTCCTCACAGCTGGAAGGTCTGAGAGGAAGAGCCATGGCAGTGTCTGTCAGTGAATGATGTCTTTTGGGTTATTCCCAGCACTCCAGAGAGGTTTGTCTTGCCTTATGGTCAATGGAAGGATGTAAAGCCATGTTGGTAGATCTACCCAGTCCCCTCTGAAGACTTCTGCCAAAATCATCCTTTATTCCATGGTTTGACATGACCTGATAGAGGAAATCCTCTTGAAATCTCACTGGAGCAACAGCCCAGCAGGTGCAGAGCAGCTATTCCTGTGTGCTTAAAGGTCTGGGAAATAACTGAGTCTGCAGCAGGACAGGAAGCTTTAATGGCATCCCTGGGGTCCATGCCAAGGAAAAAAATAGGGAAAACACAGCCTCAACAGCCTATTTCTGTGACAATTCCCTGTCTCTTTCTAATGCCAATCCAGGGTTGATCCAGTAGCTCATTCCCTGGTGTTCCAGGGATAGAAGTTGCAAACTTGAGGACAGATTGGATGAAAAAAAAACCCATCTCTGATCTCAGCTCTGGGTCTGCTGTCCCCAAGCCAACTTTGCAGAGCACTTTGCACAGCTCCTGGCTTTGAAGGGTCGATGTAAACCAGCAGCACATCCTCCAGTTCAGGGAGTTGAGTGAGGTTATCCCAAGGGATTTTAAAAAGGGTCAGAGGATCTCCTGGGAAGAAGGGAATTAAGACTCTGCTTAGCCTAACCCCAAACACTGCAGCAGGGCTATGGCAATGCAGGAACAGCTCAAACTGTCTGTGAGGTTGCAGGAAAACCCATAAAAATCACCTTCTGGACAGACAGCAGTCTGGGCACAGCCTTTGAGAAGTTTAGCACATGGCACCTCTTTTCCTAGGCAGTAAACCCGTGTGTCTTCCCAGGCAATAAATTTGCCAGTTTAAGAGTTCTTGTAACCTTTGTGCTAAGATAACATTGGCAGAAAAAGGGGGAAAAAAATATCCCTCAGGCTTGGTCAGATTAAAGAGCCCTGTCTGCCAAGGTGCAGTGAATTCTCCTGTTATTGATCCCTGGGGTCGTCCTTGAGACAGTGAACTAATGGACCAGCACATTTCCCTGGATTTCCTTTAACTAAAAATTGCATTAAGTTCAAGTGGGACATTAATAATGATGATGATGGTAATAATAAGGATAATAGTAATAATAGTAGTAATAATAATAATAACAATAATAATAACAATAACAATAATAATAACAGCAGCAGCACACCATTCCATCTCTCTCAGAAAAACAGCTGCAAGGCTGATCCAGCTCTCACTGATTTTACATGAATCCCCAGGCACTGAATTTTTTCACCTCTTCAGTCTTTGTGTGCCTTCCTTTTGCATGCTCCACACCTCTCCCAATACGTCCATAGCAAGATCTGGGCAAAACATTTCCCTGTTTGGCTTCCACCTTGGAATTAGGATTTGATTTCTTCAGCTCAGTGGTCTGATAGCCCAAGTCTGAACCTGGGTTCATTGCAAATGTTGGTCTGAAAATGCCCTGTGAGAATCTCTCCAATTGCTGCTAAACCAAAACAAAACCAAGCAAACAGATGAAAAAACACCACCAACAAAGTTCCCTGGGCTCATGCTCTGTTAGGTGAAGGTTCCAGCAGCAGCAGGTGTGGCTGCTCTTCTCTCTGTGGTATCAGCTCTCCCTGATCCTTCACATCAGCTATTTGTATACAGGTGTAGAGAAAAGGCTGGGAAAGCCAGGGAGAAGTGATGGATGCCTGTTCCCATGAGCTGCAAAGGCATCCTTTCCCAGGAATTGTGCAGTGCTGCCATGTTTCACACCCTCTGGGCTCCCTCTCACAAAGCAAGGGCCATGGAAATGAAGCGATCAGCGTGGCTCGGTAATTACGGTGGCAGCTCGTGTGTGCTCAGTAGATTTGGGCTGAAAGGAGGTATATTTTAATTATTAGCATCCAATTAAATATTGAATAAGTTCCATTATTGAAGGGGGATTTTGTGCCTCTCTGGGACCCTCCAAAGAGTTAATTAGAGCCTGCACACTTGTAGACATGATGTGCATGTGCCTCCACCCCCTCCTGTGCTGCTACAGATCCCAAGCATGCAGGTATTTTCCACTCTGTGAGCCTGAAACTGGATTTTCCTGTGTTCTTTAAATGGTGAAGTGTCAGTCCATCTTCAACAGCAGGAATCTTGGCAGAAACTGCCAAACAAAAAGCTGACCCATGCTGCTTTGGCTTGATTCATTTCAATCAAGCCTGTGCAGGTCTGTCCCTGCCAGCCTGGAACCAGAGCAGTCTCCAGAGTATGGGCACATCCCGGTGGTGATAAGAGCATGTCCAGAGTGAGCTGTTCCCTGGCTGGACATGGCTGCTGCTGCTGGGCCTAATCTCAGAAGCCTTCCTGTGAGTTTGAGTCCCACCAGGCCAATCCTGAGCTTTTCAGCAGCAACGAGAACAAGTCTGGCTTTATTTATGTAGGAATTGAGCACAGCTCTGTCCTTTCATTGTTGGCATTTTCCTGGTTTTTGACTGATGCTAAATAGCTCAGTCCTGGACATTGAATAGGGAGGTGTTCCAGGGCTAGTACAGGTGGGGAACAGTTTATCAGGGATAAGAGAGATCAGTCCTGGCACAGCAAGCCAGGCCATACCAGCAGCAAGAAGGGCAGAGCCTGGACATTGCATCCGCTGCAATAGACGTGGCTATCAATTACAAATTAATATTGCAGATTATAAATTAATATGAAGACTCTAAATAAGGTTGCAGAGGTGCAGAATTAGCCAAAGAGAGGCACTGGGCCATGAGCCACCAACACATAAGGGTGGTTCAATGTCCAGTATCAGAGGGGAGAAAAGCAACACGAGGTGTCACTGGACAGCAGTGCAATCCTCTCATGTGCTGGGGAGGAGCAGGAGGAGCAGGAGGAGGAGGAGGATGTGACTCCAGCTGGAAATCAATCCACACGTGGCATCCATCAAGCTGCTGGGAAAGCAGGCTCCAAATGGAGTGCTTGTCATTAGGAGAAGATGCATGGAAGAGACAGAGCTGGGGAAATAGTCCATGGGGGGCTGTTTGTGAGGCAGCCCCATCAGGCAAATAGGATTATTGGGAATGATGAGATAATTCACCAGGAAGTCATGTCAGGTTTAAGTGACCCTCCCAGACAAGGGAGTGCTGGGGAACAGGGGAGTGAGAGCTCTCAGCTGGGTCTTGGCCTGCATTCAGAGCCCAGCATAGCCTCTGCACTGGGAGACTGGGTGAACTGGGAGTGCTGATTGCAATCTTTCAGAGTGAAATTTTCTCTTTTCTCTTAAGAGGATCCCTAACTTTTGCAAGCAACGTTTCACACTGAAGCCGAGTTTACCTCCAACTGAGAGTTTGTGTGTGTTTTTAAAGCCTTCTGTCGTGCCACAGCCCATCTGTAATGCATTCATCCTCAGAGAAAAATCCATCCCAGGGGAACCAACACAAAACACAGCCAAGTTCCACAGGCAGCACTGGAAGGGAAAGGATCTAAATCCAAATCGCTGCCTGCCACGGTCACTACGTGACCAGGCAGCCTCTCCAAAATTCAGGTACCCTCCCATGGTGCCCTATCTCCATAAGCCAGGAAAACTTGCTCTGCTCAAATCCCCAACAGAAAAGTTGTGCTCATAGCTAGGCTGGCCTAAAGTAAGAGTCACTCCATTTCTTCACTGGTGTGTAAAGGACTTATATTTTAAGTCCTTTAAAACTCCAGCAACACTCTGATAAATCTCTTGCTCTCCTCTCCATGAATGTGTTGGGAAAAAAAAGGACCCTTTGACAGTGGCTCTTTGAGAAGGAATATACTTATTTTTTTAGAGAAAACAAAGCAGAAAATGTCTTGAACAAAGGAGTTATTGCTTTAATTATCAACATTTTTAGGACAGTTCTGAGATGGATGGATGAGTAGGAAGGACAAAGCAGCTGCCTGTACATTCACACCAGCAGAACCCAGAACACGATTTTAAAATTTTTTTTTGTTTGTTTGTTTTTGTTTTTGTTTTGTTTTGTTTTGTTGGGTTTTTTTTATGACAGCCATTTCAAATGCTTGGGGATATCTGCAGGAGAGATGCCAATAATTAGATTCATAACACATTAATGCTAGTGGCAGTGTGAGCTGTCTGGAGCAGGGAAATGCAGTGACACCCAAGCCTGTGGAACTGCAGCCATTCTGTTCCCAGCTCTGCCCCTGCTGAAGGAAACCCACCACCGATAAAAAGCTGATGGACAGAGGCAGCTGACATGAACCAAACCCCCCTCACCTTGTAAAGAGCTGCCAGAATCTGTCAGAACTTGAGCAATCTCCTCTAGGGGAAGGTGTCCCTACTGATGAGGTTGGAACTGGATGATCTTTAAGGTCACTTCCAGCCCAAACCACCCTTGGGTTCTATGATAATTAAGCAAACTCACAGTTTTCTCTGCATTTTGCAGATTTCTTGGTGCTTCATTGTATCAGGTCCTATACAGGCCTAATGCAAAAGTGATGGTTCATGTCTCATAATAAAATAAAAAGAGGTAACAACATGCACAACCCAAATTTCCAATCCCATCTCTCCCTCAGAATCTTATTCACTGGGAGAAATCTCATGCTGAGTTTATTTTTCTTCTTCACCAGATGAGTTGTTCTAGGAGCAGACACTGTCTTTCAGAAGAAGAAAACAAATTGATCCCATTTAAAATTCCTCTTCATCCATGACCAACCCAATTTAAAATGCTATCAATCTGCATGGTGGCTTCCCCAGTGGAAAAGGTGCAAACCAAAGGCTTGGTGCTTTTATTTTGGCTTGTGTTGGATTTCTTCACTCACGTTGTTTGTGTTTTGATGTGTTTTTAATAACACAGAGACACAACTGCCTCTTCTAGGTGAAGGCAGCTCACCAGCTGCCACTGTTTATTGATTTGTTTATCTTCATTTACCTTTTCAGGACAAAAATAGGGAGCACAGTTTGTGTCCTTGCTGTGGCCAGAGTCACAGCAGCAGGGATTCCAGGCATGTGCATCTTGATGGAGAGAAAGACCTTGAGGAACAGAAGAGCGACAGCTTTTGAACACCTGGTGACCAAATTAGTTCAACTGCAAAAGTGCAACTGGAATAGAAATTGCTGTGGAGGCATCACAAACAGCAGAGAAGTGGGAAAAGTCATCTCATTGCAAATTGAGGTGGGTTTGACCTTCTCTCTGACCCTACAGAGGGGTGTCAGCTCTGCCTCTGATCTCCAGGTGCAGAGTGGGGAAGGTCCAGTGCAGATGAGAACACTCCATGTACAGGATTTTTAGGATGCTGTGGACAAAAAGGCTGTTGGCTTTTAATGCAAATCTGAGAAAAATTACCCTAGGGAGGAAAAATGAGGCTGTTTAGACTTTAGGAGCTATAATGGGATAGTGACTCATAAACCACTCCAGAGGAGGGGCCAGACTTGGAGAATGGTGACTCTGATGTGGCCTGTGCTTGTATTTATCTCTGCTGGCCATGGCTGGAGACACGATAGACATGATCCTGGGGGGAAAAGTTCATCAGTCCGAGCTATTGGCCATTCCTGTGTTGTTCCGGAGAGTTCAAATTACCTGATAAGAGCCACCTCAGAATGCCAGCAGCTATTCCCATTCCCTAAAGGAGGGAGGGGACTCACCTCTCTGATCCAGGCACCTGAATTAGGGGTCTTCTTACAAGTATCTCCCTGTGAGTCAAATGTCTTTGTCATCTGAGACACCCAGAAATGTCCCATTTGCCTTCAGCTTTTGTTCCTGAAGGGCTCAGGTCACCAGTGGATCCAGTGTCGTGTCTGCTGGTCCTGTGGGATGAACTGGGTACCACAGGGAGTCTCAAATGGCAGAGAGTGATTATCCCTAAGGAAACCCAGCACAGCCAGTGGAGTCTGTCTGGGCTCTCCTCGAGAAATCAGGGAGCACTCCAGCACCAACTCGAGATATTTTAGTGAGGACCTAACCAAGATTGTTTCTTTGCCCTGTCCCAAGACAAAAATCCAGCATCAGGTGGATTTCTCAGAGGCTTTGCAGTATCTGGGAAGCAGGACTGAGACAGAGAATATCCTGCTCAAAACTGATCAGAACTTTACATGGCCAGGGTCAGACTTTGGTATTAATTGTTGAAGGGAAATTGGATTATAAAGGGAAAAGAAGAACCTGTGTGTTTATGAGAAGTCTGAGGAAACTCCTCTGTAAATTTATGCCTATGTTGACTTGTACATCCTCCCCTGACTCTTTAACTGTTTCTTCTTTGATTCTGAGCAGTCCCTACTGCTGGGAAAGGCAAGGTGGAGTTCTGCCAAGTTTGGAAGTGACTGCCAGTAAAGCACACAAGTTTGTCTTTGCTCTGAGAGAACTTTTGCCAAATGAGTTTTACCCCTCACAAGCCACCTGTCATTCCTCATTGGGATGAGTGCATCCCAGTTATCCCAAACCCAAGAGCCCCCATGGGTTTCTCATGTCATTTTGCCCTCCAGACTGACTTCCAGGAGAGCCCCTTGAAGCTGGAAAACCTGGGGTCTGCAGTGCCTAATTCCCAGCTGAGCTCTCTGCTGGCTCCAGCCTTGAGTTTCTGTTGGGAATGCACCAAGAGGTCTCTGCTGGAGGGAGAAACCCCTTGGAAGTCAAGAGGAAATCTGTCAATAATGGGAAACCACAGCCATTTAGCATCAGTCATAATGATAGATCCTGCCAGGGAGGAGGGGAAGGGGAGGGAGCAGTGGGCTGGGGGGCCTGGGACACATCACACGTCCCTGGGACCGTGGCTGTTCCTGCACTTTAACATGGCTGGAGCAGAGCAAGGGGCCATTAATTGACTTTCAGCTCTAACTGTAATCCTCATGTCTCTTGGATGTCAATTAACCACCAGTAATAGGTGGCTAATTGCATGAGATGGCCTTTCAAATGAGATGTAAGACACAGACCCAACCACTGTGGTCATTAAGGGTCCTTCTGCACATTGCACAGGAGCAGGGGATGCACAGGGCACTTTTCTCTGGCTCTTTTCCAGTGTCTTTCATTACATTACACCCTAATGTCTGCACTGGATAATCTTTTACTGGGGCTATGCCTTCATTACAGCTCTTTTCTTGTGCTTTTATCTATCCAGGGGCGCACAGAGTTGTTGTATTACAATTGTATTTAAAGGTCAAGGTAGAGGTATCTCACAGATGCACATTTTGGGGTCTCACACAAGCACTGTCTTTCAGCATAGGACAGGGTGAGGAAGCCATCTCACAGCTCCTCCCATGAGCTGAAAAGACAGTGACATCAAATTTTGTGGAGAGAAACTTCTCCACCTTGAGTGTCCCAGGTCTAAACAAGTCCAGATATCCATCTCCTCATGGGGAGAGTAAGGGCAGGTTAGAACACCAGCAGAAGGAGAGAGAAGATAAATCCTGACCTGCTAAATCCAGGGGTTTTTGGTAGGAACTCTGGTTGGAGAAGGATATCAGGGTCTGAGCTTCCACCCTCCCACACCCCTGCAAGTGCAAACCACAGACTGGACATTCAGCAGCACCATTTACCTCCAGAATGACACTTTTGTGAGAATTGACAGGAATATTTGCCATCAACAACGTCAATATTTTATCTTTTTTTTTTTTTAAAATCTGTATATTCCCCAAAATCCTCTGAAAGGCAACCAATCTGGTTTTTGTCACTAGAACTTCTGTGCTTAAGGAGAGCATAAAATTTTCCCTTTTGCTACTGTTGTAACTGGAGATGGATGAAAATTTCCTTCCCAGAAGGAGACAAATTCCAGACTAAATTTTTAGAGACTAAACTGTGCTAAGCCCTGCAGAAAGCAAGATGTGCTGTCACTGCACAGCTGGATTCCTGTGGCTCTGAGATGCAAATCTGATGCAGTCACTGGAAGCTGCAGCTCACAAAATCATCCAGCTGCATCAAGACCAGAGACAAGCTCAAAAAACCCTCCAGACATTCCATCTACCCCAGCAGACAGACTGAAACCCCATCATTGCAACATTTGATGTGATTTCCCAGTGCCAGAACATCACCACAAAGCCAGGCTACAGCCACAGCCAAGGTTTATGATTGCCTGGCATCCCACTCAGCTCACCTGACAATTCCATCAATCCAGGGGCTTGCACCTTCTGCTTCAGTGCCTCCTTGTGTTCTGACAGCAGACTGGAGACAGAGCAGCACCGATCTGGACAGGTGACACCAACACTCAAGTGTGAGGCTGATAAGGAAATCACTCAGGATGTCACTACAGGAAAAATGAGTTCTGTGTTTAAGGAGCAATTTCCCAGAGTGGGGAGTGCATTGCTCTGCTGAAAGGGAAAAGAGAAAGTCAGAACTGTTTGCTAGGTGGAGTTTATTGTCCAACTAATTCTTATTCTTCACAATTATCCAAAATTTTGTGCACTGCAGGTGGCAGAGATCAGGTGGAAAGGTGACACAGGGGGGTGCAGGGTGGTCTCTGGTGCTCCAACATCCCCAACTCCTCAGGAGGAAATGCCTGCTTGAAATTGGCATGACCATGTCTCCCTCTAGAGACTGCAGCCTCCAACAGTTGGGATTTGCGTTTTCCTGATGTTCCAGCAGTTCAAAGAGCAGGGGTGGGGCTTTGCATCCAGGTTGTGTCCCTGTGGATTTGCTGTGAGCTCTGTTAGCAGGGCTCTGTCCGGTGCTGCAGCAGGGAGAGACAGCATGGGAGGTGTATCAGGAGCTCACAGACAGCATTCACATCCCCCTGGCAGGCTGAGGCCTCATAATTTGGAGCTCTCCAGAGGAAAAAGAAAAAATGGAAAAAATATCATTGTCAGGACAGTAAATAGGAGCCTGAGTTGCAGGGCTGGTTCATCCAACTACACTTGCTAGACTGGTTTTATTCTGGGATAGAGAAACATCAAAGAATCAGAGACTGGTTTGGCTTAGAAGGGATCTTAAAGATCATTCAGTTCCCCCATGCCAAGGCAGTGACACCTTCCACTAGACCAGGTTACTGACATTTGTATCTGTGTTTAAACTCACAGTGCCTGTGAAGTTGGATCTCACTTGCAGGATTTGTTTTCCCTCTGTTCAAGTACCTGAACACTCTGTTGGAATATACCCATGCCTGGGGAAACTCAGAGCCTGGACAGGTGAGCAGATAAAGGGGCAAAGCTGGGAGCACAGAGGTTCATTGAGGGGAAACTGAGGTACCAGCAGAAACCAAGCTCAAATCTGCAAAGATTTATGGGATCAGATGTCACCTGAGATGCATCTTTGGGACTAATCTGTGACATGAGACCGACTGGAAATCCCTGATTGAATGCAGGGGCATTGGGGATGCTCTGGGAAAACTCAGATAGGAGTCTGTGAGCAGCTGAACTGCACCCTCTCCACCTGCTGCTTTACAGGAGGCTGCACAGAAGCAGCCAGGCTGGCAGGGGCACCCAGCCCAAGATGAGCATGGTGTGCTCTCAGGAGATATCAGAGACTTTCCTCACAGTTTGGTTTTCCATCTGCAAACACCAGTTTCCAGGAGCCAAAAGCACCCATATCTCCAGAGGGCTTCCAATGAATGTGACATTAAAATGTTTCCTCAGGTCCTTCCTGGGTGAAGACAGCCTGTGGCACATCCCAGGTGAGTTCTGGGATGTCCAGGGTAGAAAATATCTCCTTTCCCCTCTCTGAGGACCACAGAAATGGCTTAGTGTTTTCAAAGTGCAGAATAAAAGTTTATTTTATGTTTGAATTATTTTCCTGCACAGAAAAACTGTAGACTTTTCTTTTTTTTTTTTTTTTTTTTCCTGATCTCTAAGTTATTCCCAAGTACTGTGTTTGAAGGAACAGGTTTAATCTTTCACGGGCCAGGGGGACTAAGGGAAGAGAACAAGCTGTGTCAGAGCATTGGGAAACTGAGCAGAAAAGTGGAAAACATCCTCAGATTTAAAAGGAGTTTGTGAAATCCCAGGCTGGGGGGATACAGTACAAGGTGAGGGTCTTTCTGAGCCCCTGGTTTAATCAGAGGATTAAACCCAGCAGCAGGGTGATGTTGATCTCCCCATGCCCTGCTCTGCAATGAGCACAGGGACAAGAAACCAGGCACCTCCCCTGCTCCTTCCCTCTCCTCACTGACCCCAGCACAGCTGGACACACCAAACTGCAGCTCTGACTCCACCAGAGACCCTGAGCCAGCTGCTTGCCCATCCCAGACCTCACCTGAGGTGCCTTCAAAGCCTCCTTTGCCGGGAAGGGCTGGCTTTGGGAGCCACTTCCAGCATTCCGAGTGCCATCCCCAGCACGATCCAGCCAGAGGGGCAGGCGGGAGGGCAGCACAGGGCAGGAGGGGCACGGTCCCCTCTGTGCTGAGACCTGGGAAGCCTCTCTGCCCAAAGAGCAGGGCCACGGTTGAAACCACAGAGAGGGAGTTTTCACAGAGGCCGACCCCTGCTTTGAACACTTCTGAAGTTTCTCCCTAAACAAGGATTAAAACAATGAAAACAGCGAGGCAGGAAGAAAGCGTGTGCAGGGACTGCAACGAGAGGCAGGAAAAATAAAGGAGGAGGAGGCAGCAAAAGTTGCCCAGTGCAGCTGCCTGAGCTGGCGTTAGTGCTTCGGGGGGCCTTGGAATATCTGCTTTGCACACATAGAAACACACAGCCCTATGAGCAGAGATAGTATTTTGTAATTAAAGGTGCCCCACAGCAAGGCTCTGCTCAACAGAATAATACTATAATCTTTACAAATGCCTCTGCTTCCTTGAAAAGATGCAGCTAAGTCAAAGACGGAGACATAGGGGAAAAAAAAAAAATAATAGCACCAAAGGCACTCAGGATGCAATAAAACAGAGGATTAGATCTACATTACTTTCATTACATTATATTGTATTTTTATTATTAGGTCCACAGTTATCATTTAATCTTATAGCTGCTGTGTCTGATAGAGTGGAACAAAAACAAATGGAATTCATCCCCCACACACACACCAAGGAATTGGAGATTAAGGAAAGATTAACATCACGTGTAAATGAATGAAAAATGTAAATGGGGAAAGAAAAAGGGAAGAAAAGGAGGGGTGTTGGGGCTGGGGAGGGTGGGGAAGCCACCCTGATGTGAGGTTAACTCTCCTTTATCTCTGCCCGCTTTCCTATGACAGGAGGGACAACCAGGGATCTTGGCCACTCCTGGGTATTTAGGGCCTGAACTAAAGGAATGAATTTCACTTGCACCAAGGATCCATTCCCTTGTGATGGAACCAAGCCCTACAGAGCAGGACTCAAACACCAGGCAGATCTCAGCACCCTGATGCTGATACTGGTGGTGTGACAAAACCAGGGTTCACCTCTCTTCGCCCTTACCTGGTTTAGAGTGGGATTAACCAGCCCCCTTTTAGCTTGGGAATCTTAAATCTCCTTTTTCTCTACCTTTTCCCCTATCAGGACAGGAGCCAGCAAGGTCTTTCCAAGAGCAGCAGTTCTGCTGCTCCATCCCCCTGCTCGCAGCATGTGGGGCTCAGCACAGACTAACCAACACTCACTCTCTTGCAGGATTAATTTCTGGAGGAGACAAATGGCTGACACAATCCAGCTATTTCTTGGCAGCAATCCTATTTACCGAGAGCATTCACAAAGGATTTACAAACCTAAAGGGGGATTTAAAGGGAATTTGGGCACCTAACTCTAAACAGTGAACCTGAAAATCCCCACTCATCCATCACCTGATCCCAGAGGTTCCTGAGCTACACAGGTACCATTTTTTTCCCCTGTACTGGCATGTACAGAAGATTTTTGGCCATGGCAAAGCTGAGCAGCTCCTAACCAGAAATCCCCCTGCTCTTTAGTTTACCTACCCTGAGCATCCCTTTATCCCCAGCAGTTCCCAGACAGCCTGAGGCTCTCTGCAGCCACCAAGGCAGAGCTGCTGCTGGTTTATTTTAAAATGCAGGAGCTCCTTCTTCCCTCCATCTATAAAACAGCTTGGGAGAGTCTCTTGGGTTGTGCAGGCCCAAATCTTGGTTTCTCCTCCACCTGAATCAAACTCCTCTCTCCTGTTGCACACAGAGTATAAATGAAGATGATTTGTTGAAGTGGAGATTTTTCCCCATTTTTCCACAGCAATGAGGGGCAGCCTCCTCCATTATCCTGAGTCCCCTAAAGCTGATGTTTGTGAGAGTTTAAGGTGCCATTTTGGGACATGGCAGAGGTCGGCGTAAATGTTCTCAGACAAAAGAACATAAGCCATGCCTTTGAGCATCACAGAAAAATTACCTGGGGACCAGGGAGGAGGGAGAAAGTGATGGGAAGAGGGAGATGAATTTATCCTGGGGAGACCCATGAGGGAGGAGGAAGAAACCTCAGCTTAAGGTATGAGGAGTAAGCTCCCACATTTCTCTGCTTTGACTGCAGTAGGAGCTGAGAAAAATAGATATTTAATCCCTAAATAACTAAAGTGAGGAGAGAATGTGTTCTCAGGTCACACAGCCCAGCTGCTGGGTGGGCCATGGCTTTGGGCAGTGGATTCTGTGCCTTCCAGTTCTTGAACTATAAAGTATTTTAATTGCTGTTTTCACCTGGTTTGAAACCATTCCTTATCTGTGCCTACAAATGTCTCTCTCCCAGACCTGCTTGGTGCTGGCCACCAACCCTTTTCAGATTAGTGGTGCAGCCAACTCCAGCTGTTCCTGCCTGCAAGCACAACTTGATTGAGCTTTTTAATTTAATTGAGGTTTCTCTGCACATTCTTTCTCCATGGCCAAGGGGTTCCCCTCCCCACTTCCCACCTGAGGTGGCCTCTCAGCACATTGAAATCCACGCTTCCCACAGCAATCTGAGCTTCATCTGGAGCCACATCAACAGCAAGGTTTTATTTTGCCCTTCCATCACTTGTGCAATGCTTTACACTGCCCACATAGGTGTGGTGACTGTCCTGTGAGTGGAATCACAATCAGCAAGGAAAATTAATTGTCAAATCAGTATGATGTTAATGGCACTGATATTCCTGCAGCTGAATTATTCTGGTGGGTTTTAGGATTATCATAGAAGATCCTAAATGTTCATACCAGGCACAGGTTTGTTCCTTCCTTGTGATCTACCATTTTTTCATTCAACAGAAAAAAAAAACAAACAACCAACCCTCAAGATTTGAGGCATCCAGTGAGGAAGCCAAACCCACTTCCAGCCAGTTTGTATGGCACAGCTCATGAATAGCAGAAAGCTTGAAGTGACCAGACTGAGAGCAGCTCACAGCTGGAAAATCAGTCCTGCCCCCTGTTTTGTGCTGAGATTATTTATTCTCTATCCTTCAGCAGTGCCCAAAGTTGCACTCAGGATCAGAATCCCATTGGATCACAATCAAACACCAAGATGTGCTCACTAACGTGGCAAATATTTTCATCTAACATATAAAATACCTGGCAGGGAGCTAAAAGGGAAGGACAACACAGTCAGGCAAGGTGACATAGTTTCTTCAATTCCTCAGCAAGCTGAGAACCAGGAAACTTTAGAGCAGTTGGCCACTGCATGGGGTAAAGAAAAATATGTGAAGTTTTAGCTCACTTGAAGTCACATGAAAGTTCAGTGAGGATCTGGTCAAAACCCCACAGAAATCAGCAAGAGCCTTTCGACAGCTTTCCATCCCCTGAAGGATTGTGCAGCAAAGACAAGACTGCAAGTTCCAACTACAGAGAGTTGCAAATCACAGGGCATCAAAGTTTGGGAAGCCTCTGAACGTCCCTCCCTGCAGCAATTACTTCTCTGCCAGCTTTTGTGCTGGGGGGAAGTATCAGCTACCCAAAGTTCTGTTTGCAAACACGTTTCTCTGTGTGACTTTCCAGGAGACCGGCAGGGATGTGAAAGCAGCAGCCCAGGAGAGGGCATTGCTATTATTGAATGTAAATTCTTGCAGAATTTACAGGAGGAGGATTCCTGCAGAGGTTCCTGGAGGTTGGAAGGAGCTGGGAGTCCTTACAGGTGGGGTGGGATGGGAAAGAGAGAGGTGGAAACACCCCAGGGGGGAACCAAGGGTGAAGAGGAAAAAACACCACCATGATCATCCCAAATCATCCAAGGAAGTTCTCAGGGTGGGGAAAACTCTTCATAACCCTCCTCTGACTGTGCTGAAGGGAATGGAATCTGTCAGTCCTTGGCTGCAGAGGGATGTTGGCAGGACCAGAGAAGAAGGGTGGATGCTGGAAAGCATCCTTATATAACAGTTTTAATGTTATTATAACTACTGAGTCTCATCTGTATCAGCGTGGATTATGAGTGTGAGTTAATTAACTTTCACATTATACTTAGATGGGCTAATAATAATATTTTTTTTTGGCATGAGGTCAGCTCCATTTCACACGCAACAAACCCTGAGTGTAACACCAGGACCACTTCAGACCATTTTTGAAGGAATATTGTGGCAAATGACCCAAAAAACACCCCCAACAATAAATTCCACAGGGCAGTTTTGGGATAGGGCAAAGAAGGAGCTGCAGCCAAAGCAGAGAACAAGACCATGCAACTCCCAGGGGATGTGAATATTTATTGGACAAGAATTGCAGCAGCATGTGATCTAGGGAGAGCTGAATTTTTTTTTTTTTTTTTTTTTTTTTTTTTTTTTTTTTTAAAAAGGGAAAAAAAAAAAAATACAGTGGGGGAAAAAAAATAAAAAAAGCCAAAAATCTAAAGGTGAAAGGTAACTTCTTCCAGGAAATATCAGTGTCAGTAACTGTCACTTTATTAAAGAAGTGAACAGCAAAATAGAAACAGGCTTGACAAAGTGGGCAACAAATCTGAAATAATGCTGCTTCCTTGGAAAACAGGCTCAGTAGCAATGAAATAAATATTGGCTCTTGCTGAAAGAGTCCATCAAATCCATATCAGCAAACCTCAGTGTCACAGGGAAAAAAAACAAGGCAGGAGACCAGGCTGGTTGTACCAGGAATGCTTTAAAAGCCTGAATATTTGGGCAAGGAAAAGCAAAAATTACACATAAAATGGGAAGAAGGCTGCAAATTTAATGAAAAAAATAAAGGAAAAGAGCAACTGTGGAGGAATAAAACCAGGAGTTTAATGTCGAGATCGAACAAAAGTGAGTGATCAACAACAAAAGAAAGATCTGGAAACCATTCAAAATAAGGGCATGAAAAAAAGAGCAAGTCTGTTATTTAACTGGCAAAGAAAATATACATCCTGTGATGCAGAGATGGCATTAAGTGGACAATATCTTCATAAAGCTGGAAAGACATTTCTATCTTCTTGTAAAAAGACAAAAGAAAGGTTAATTGTGGTTTGATAGATAAAACAATTAATTATAAAATAGATGTAGAAGAGAGAGCCCTGTGGGAGAAACAGAAGTGGTGTGGAGGTTACACAGATGGATCTGAGCCACCAGGACCCCGTGGAATCATCTGGAATGCCTAAGGAAGTGGCTGTGATCAGTTTACTCCTTTTGCTCAATAATTCAGGGGGTGGCAGGTGAGATCCCAGAGGACAGGAGAGCAGTGAGCATGGCAAGTGTCTTAGAAGGGAAAGAGAAAAACAAGAGTCTGGGTAGCCTAATCTCGATGCCTGGGATGATCTTGGAGGAAATTTCGATATTATTTTTGGGGGTTACATTGAGACTCTGCCCCCCTACATCTGTATCATTTATACTGTGATATAAACTGATTTATACTGTGATATAAACTGATTTCTACAATGATATAAACTGGTTTCTACTGTGACATAAATCATGTTTAGACATGCAACCCACAGGCACCATGAAGAATGTTTTATAGCACGGTTTTCCCCTGGATCTGGGAAAGCTGGAGGTGTGATGGACAACACCTGGAATCCCATCCTGAAGGGCTTTCTGGCACCTTCAAGAGAGTGAGGCTTGTGTGAAGTCATGGTCCAGCAGATAACTGTTGGTAAACACCAGGCTCAATGAGAAAATGGTTGATTGTATGTCAGAAGGTGATCCCAGTTGGTGTGAGATCAGGCCTTTTGTGGGATTCAAATGTTCAGGATTTCCTGATGGCTTCCACAAGGATGTTGACACCTCAGAAAACATTCACAGGTTTAGGTTGGTGAGTAGGGGAAATTTCTTCACTGAAAAGATGGTCAAGCATTGGAATGGGCTGCCCAGGGAAGCAGTGGAGTCACCATCCTTGGAAGAGCTGAATAGATGTGTGGATGATATTTGGAAAATATCACGTTTAGTGGTGCTGGGCTAATGGTTACACTTGATGATTTCAAAGTTCTTTTCCAACCTTAACAATCCCATGATTCTATCTACAAAAATAAATCTTTTCCCTTCAAAACATTTTCCCATCTCACCAATCTGCCTCAGCACCCACACATTGAGATATTTTGACCTTCCACACCCCAAGAAGCAAACCCAGCTCTGTGTGAGGGAGTAACAAGTTCCAAGGGTCACATGAACATTCTGCCTGAGATCCCATAACTGATGTCACTCATGATGTTGTCAGGTGAAGGCTTCTATTTTTACAGCTATATAGGTTGCCACAGACATCAGTTCCCCCTGCTCTCATGTCCCAGAAGAGATCTCAAGAGGAAAAAGGGAGTGGGGAGATGAGAGAGGTTTGGAATTATAGTGTAAAAGACAGGTTTTTTAGGTCATTTTGCCAAGTGGATGGATTTATCTCGTCTCTAAGGCCTGCTGGCAGGATTACAGAAGGCACAGAATTCCTGCCCTCTGCTTCCAGCAGACACAACATCCACTTGCCCTTTTCCCCACCTCTTACACCAGGAGCTAATTCCAACAGATCAATGCAGTGCATCCTTTAACAAGTCAGCCTCTGGAAGCCCTCTTTGTTTTATTGATTTAATACACCCCTGTTCCATCTTTGAAAGGAAAAATGACACCACGATTGTCCCCTCTCACCAAAGAAAGGAGCTCCCATCTCTGTGGCCACTTCGAAGAGGCACAGCAGGAGTTTGGGACTGGTGTGGTGACCCAGGGGGGTCTCTCCTGGTTCTTTGTCCTCTCCTCCGTTGTCATGAGCCCAGACAGGAGGAGGATGGATTTGCCATCCAATCCATACATGGACACAGAGCAGCTTCGATTCTGAGCCTAAAGGAAACCAAACTACCCCAGGGTTCTTGCTTGCTTGGTTGGATTTTTCTCTCCTAAATATCCCAAGGAGATTTTTTGTTTTTTTTAACAGATAAAAAAAGCAACTGAGCAACGTTCTTGACTTCATCCGGGCCCACCACTGGTTTACACAACGAACAAAGGCAAATTTGGAGGTGAAGACCTACCTGTCTCAGTGGGGCAAGTTCAACCTGCCCACAAATCCCCTCCATCCATGAAGCAGTTACAGCAGATCCTCTTGGCAATCCCACCACAAGAGCACGTAGGGTGGTTGGCACCTGCTGGGACTGCTGTGGGTAATGTTAGATGCTGGAAGGACATTGGGTTCCCAAGCAGATCCCCCTGGGATAATTCCAGCCTGTAAATCATGTCAAAAAAAAAAAAAAAAAATCACCTTTCTATCCAACCTTGAGTAACTCCTGTAGAGTCAAAGTCCACCAGGAACAGAGTTATGGAATCATGGAATGGTTTGGATTGGAAGGAACCTTAAAGATCATCCAGTTCCACCTCCCTGTCATGGACAGGAACACCTTCCACGAGACCAAGGTTCTCAAAACCCCATCCAACCTGGCCTTGGACACTTCCAGGCATGGGGAGTCCACAACATTTCTGGGCAATCTGTTCCAGTGCCTCACTACCTTTACAGTAAATATATTCTCCCTAACATCTAATCTAAACCTACCCTCCTTCAGCTGAAATTACCTCAGAGTCATTTCTCCTCCCTGAGATGCCCCCAGCAAAGCAAACCCCCTTCACCCACAGTCCTGTCACCCTAAAGCAGACCCTGGCCCAAAAGAACCAGGATTTATGGTCAGCTCCACTGTCTCTGAAAGGATCCGAGGGCACCAGCTCAGCTTTTGCTGGCTGCACTTAATCATCCAAATCCCATCTGGAGTGACAGTGTGGTTCTGCTTCCCTCACAGTTTAAAAGGTCCCTGTAATCTCCAGGAATAGCAGCAATAGTTGTTGGCTTTTGCTGATAACCCAGCCATGTATTATTTTCTCCCAACACCAGTATGGTTTGTTTGGTTTCCCTCGTACAGGACTCTTTAATCTTTGTTTTGACCTTAAAAGACCTGCCAGTGCTAGTCCATGAAATCAGCTTAACAACTTTCCCATCCTTTCACTCCTGCTTTATGAAAATAATTTCCCCATTGGTTCCACTTTCCTCCTTCATCCCCGCAATTTGGCATTTCTCGTTGTTGTTGTTGTTATTGGTTATTTCTCGTTCTCACCCCGGCCCCCTGCAATTCCAGCTCCCTGCAGAGAAATTACAGATTGCAGTAATAATTAGTTGGTAGTGTTATCTGCTTCTGTCCCTCTAATAGCTCTCAGAATAAAGCTGTCACCCAGCACTGACCGTCTCATGTAATCAGAGTAATACAAAAATAACCTTCCCCAGCGCTGCCAGAGGTTTTCTTGTTTTGTTTCCTTAATTGTGTTTGTTAATCAGAAAACACAATTAATTTCCCTCTTTCTGCATCTACAGGTTCATTTTTTTCCCCCTTCCAAGATGAGTTTAAGATTGTGATCCTATTTATTTGGCTATTTCCTGCCACCTTATTGCTAAAGAAACTATCATCAGTCTGGAGGCGGGGAACTCCATGATTTTTTTGAAGTGGATTTGTTTGCTTGTCTTTACCAGCTTTTGCCAAGTTTCACCAGCCATCCTGGTTTCATTGTGCCTGTGATTTAAACCTATTTTGAAGCCAGTGTGGGATTGCATCATTTTGAAAACCATCCCTTGGAATCTGTTCTCAGTCCAGCACTCACATCTCCTCGTGTCACCTGGAGCCTTGGTGTCCTCAGCTGCAGCCCTGACCCTGACAGGTGCCTGTCCCATCCCTTGAGTTCCTCAAAGCACACTCCTCAAAGCAGTGACCACTTGGGAGCCTTGGTCAGGATTTTCAAGCATGTGTTGGTTCCAGTGGGAAGCAATTTGAGGAAATTCTGGGTCTTTTGAGTGCAAAATACATTCCTGTGAGGACAAAATGGGCTTCCTGTGGATGCTGGGTAACACGAGGTTCTGTGAGCATCAATCCTTCCAGGAGGGGCTGCCTGAAAGCCAAACCAATGCTCTGAGTTGTGTCTGCTTGGAGGAAATTTGGATCAAGTGCTGGAAACACAGGAGCAAATCCTACTGTGAGCGAAGGAAGTGTTCCAGTCTCACTCCAGAAGAGCCACGGACATGGTCCATGAACATTCCAGAAGAAAAAGAGCCAAAAATCCTCTGCTGCAAGACCATCACAGAGGGAATAACTCAGAGGAACTGAGTTCCTCAGCACATCCAGAGTGGTGGGAGCACATTCCAGGGCTACCCACAAAGTCCTTGCTTAGAATTCACTCCAGCAGAGTTTGATGCTTGGAAAACCCCTGAATCCAGAGACATTCTGGGAGCAGGACTCTGGGAATTTCTTACTTTAAAATATCTGGGCTGCATAGCTCAGCTGTCAAATGTGAGACATGTTCCAGGAAATCGCTCTTGAACAATCCACTGAGCAAAACATCAGCAGGGATTGCTTCAAATTCAAAGTAGCTGCAATCAACTGATAGGTAAATTATTATTCAGTGTCACAATNCTGGCCTTGGACACTTCCAGGCATGGGGAGTCCACAACATTTCTGGGCAATCTGTTCCAGTGCCTCACTACCTTTACAGTAAATATATTCTCCCTAACATCTAATCTAAACCTACCCTCCTTCAGCTGAAATTACCTCAGAGTCATTTCTCCTCCCTGAGATGCCCCCAGCAAAGCAAACCCCCTTCACCCACAGTCCTGTCACCCTAAAGCAGACCCTGGCCCAAAAGAACCAGGATTTATGGTCAGCTCCACTGTCTCTGAAAGGATCCGAGGGCACCAGCTCAGCTTTTGCTGGCTGCACTTAATCATCCAAATCCCATCTGGAGTGACAGTGTGGTTCTGCTTCCCTCACAGTTTAAAAGGTCCCTGTAATCTCCAGGAATAGCAGCAATAGTTGTTGGCTTTTGCTGATAACCCAGCCATGTATTATTTTCTCCCAACACCAGTATGGTTTGTTTGGTTTCCCTCGTACAGGACTCTTTAATCTTTGTTTTGACCTTAAAAGACCTGCCAGTGCTAGTCCATGAAATCAGCTTAACAACTTTCCCATCCTTTCACTCCTGCTTTATGAAAATAATTTCCCCATTGGTTCCACTTTCCTCCTTCATCCCTGCAATTTGGCATTTCTCGTTGTTGTTGTTGTTATTGGTTATTTCTCGTTCTCACCCCGGCCCCCTGCAATTCCAGCTCCCTGCAGAGAAATTACAGATTGCAGTAATAATTAGTTGGTAGTGTTATCTGCTTCTGTCCCTCTAATAGCTCTCAGAATAAAGCTGTCACCCAGCACTGACCGTCTCATGTAATCAGAGTAATACAAAAATAACCTTCCCCAGCGCTGCCAGAGGTTTTCTTGTTTTGTTTCCTTAATTGTGTTTGTTAATCAGAAAACACAATTAATTTCCCTCTTTCTGCATCTACAGGTTCATTTTTTTCCCCCTTCCAAGATGAGTTTAAGATTGTGATCCTATTTATTTGGCTATTTCCTGCCACCTTATTGCTAAAGAAACTATCATCAGTCTGGAGGCGGGGAACTCCATGATTTTTTTGAAGTGGATTTGTTTGCTTGTCTTTACCAGCTTTTGCCAAGTTTCACCAGCCATCCTGGTTTCATTGTGCCTGTGATTTAAACCTATTTTGAAGCCAGTGTGGGATTGCATCATTTTGAAAACCATCCCTTGGAATCTGTTCTCAGTCCAGCACTCACATCTCCTCGTGTCACCTGGAGCCTTGGTGTCCTCAGCTGCAGCCCTGACCCTGACAGGTGCCTGTCCCATCCCTTGAGTTCCTCAAAGCACACTCCTCAAAGCAGTGACCACTTGGGAGCCTTGGTCAGGATTTTCAAGCATGTGTTGGTTCCAGTGGGAAGCAATTTGAGGAAATTCTGGGTCTTTTGAGTGCAAAATACATTCCTGTGAGGACAAAATGGGCTTCCTGTGGATGCTGGGTAACACGAGGTTCTGTGAGCATCAATCCTTCCAGGAGGGGCTGCCTGAAAGCCAAACCAATGCTCTGAGTTGTGTCTGCTTGGAGGAAATTTGGATCAAGTGCTGGAAACACAGGAGCAAATCCTACTGTGAGCGAAGGAAGTGTTCCAGTCTCACTCCAGAAGAGCCACGGACATGGTCCATGAACATTCCAGAAGAAAAAGAGCCAAAAATCCTCTGCTGCAAGACCATCACAGAGGGAATAACTCAGAGGAACTGAGTTCCTCAGCACATCCAGAGTGGTGGGAGCACATTCCAGGGCTACCCACAAAGTCCTTGCTTAGAATTCACTCCAGCAGAGTTTGATGCTTGGAAAACCCCTGAATCCAGAGACATTCTGGGAGCAGGACTCTGGGAATTTCTTACTTTAAAATATCTGGGCTGCATAGCTCAGCTGTCAAATGTGAGACATGTTCCAGGAAATCGCTCTTGAACAATCCACTGAGCAAAACATCAGCAGGGATTGCTTCAAATTCAAAGTAGCTGCAATCAACTGATAGGTAAATTATTATTCAGTGTCACAATTATCCACTTGGTTTCTGTTACAACCCCCACCAGCTTTAAAAGTCAACATCCTTCTGTCCTAGTGTTAAACCTGGTAGGAAAAAGGAAAGATCAGGGAGCAGAGCAAATGGACTGAAAAAGAAAATAGGAACAATCTTAACAGGGACAGGACATCTGTTGGGGAAGTGTGTTGTGTGTAGGGCAGGGCAGCAGTGCTTCAGAGTGATGCTTGAAAATTGTCACAGACCAAAGGATAAATTTCTGGAAGATAAGGGATTAAACTCTTGGGATAAAGTTGTTACTCTTGAGAGAGCATATGAGGAAGGTTTCAGCAAAAGCTGTGCTCCTCCCAAAAATGTGGGGTGATTGTAGAGTCTGGAAAGGCCACAAAAGGGCACTGAAAATAAATCCTGCTGGGAAAGTCACTGCTGCTCAGCAGAAAGGAGACAGGACTAAGAGGGGGTTTGGGAATGGTTTTCAACAGGCAAAAAAATCCTTCATTATCAAAGCAACACTGCTCCCTGTGCCTGCTGGTGATGGGGATCTCCATGGAGGACACAATAATGAGCTTAAATGGCAAGGAGAGAAGTGCAGGGCAGAAACTGGGAGAATATTTATTACTCCAAAAAATGCCTTTGACAGGTGTAGAGATCTCCTCATTGAAAGTTAATGAAAGCAGGTACAGAAACCAGAATAGGATGGGCTCTGTCCTGGGACAGAGGAATAGACAAAATGAAAAAAAATCTTTTTTTTTTTTGGTTGTCTTTAGGCTTTTACTGACCCATAACATGCCTCAGGTGATGTGGCCTTCAAGATCAGCTTGTGGGAGTCACTGGTGAAGAAGCACAAAGGTTTCAGGAGTCACAACACAGTCCAAGAGTCCAAAAGGTTAAAGCCATTGAAGTGATGGAACAGTAAAATCCAAACAGTGGATGTGAAAAGCTCCTGTCTCTTCCTGAGAATTTCACAAGCAACAAAATTGCTCAGATCAGTGATGACCTTTCCCAGAGTCTCTGCTTAACCTGTGAGAGGGAAACCAAACCCATAATTTCGGATGATGCTTGCCTGTATCCAAATGTTGTTACCCTGTGTTCTTTCTCCCAGTTTCTCCTGGAAGCCATCCTAACTCACCTTCTCTGCTCATTATTTTCCAGCCTCGCAGCCTCGGTGCAAAGATAACGTCCCGGAAATCAGCTTCAGCTTGTAATTACAATATATATTGCTTTATAAATTCAATTGTTTAGCAGGGCAGGCTGCAGTCAACATTCATGGGAAGAGGAGGGAAGGAATCAGATTAGAAATCAGGTGGAACAAAGGAGGCCTGGAATGAGAACATGAGGGAATAAGAGGAGGTCAACACAGAAGCAGAGATACCATGCATCGGTCATCTAATACTGCAAATTCTGTCTGAACTGTACTGAGGGTTGAAACTGAGTGGGTGTTTAGAAGTTGGTCTAAAAAAATTAAAAATTTAAAAGAAAGGTCAAACAAAAGATCACACGATTTAGATACATAATTTTCCCCATAAAACTAAGGGACAAGGCTTTTATTGCTATCAGCTTTAATCTGGAGACGACAGCAGCACAGGGACTGAAAAAGAAAACAGGACCAAGCATAGGGTGCCAGTGAAAGGAGATGATCTTATGGAAAAGCAGCCTAAATTTTGTTGGATTTTTTTTTTTTTTTCTGAATTTGGGGTTTTTCTGAGAGGTGGGCTGGGATCATCTAAACTGAGTGGACATTTGCCTTCTCTTCTGGGCTGTCAGTAATTCAGCAGACGAGTCAATCTGGGGTGGATGCCCTGGCTGGCTGACCAGCCTCAGTCCCCTGAGGAGGAAGCACAAATTGCTATTAAAGGTAACATGAACAGGCTCACAGGCTGGGTGTATCTGTAACAGCTGGATTTTGGCAGCTGCCTTGTTAAACCACTCCAAAAGCAGGGGGAGAAGTGCTAGTGAGCAGCTGCATCCACTGGAAGATGCTGTGCAAATCCACAGGAAGTGCTGGTAAACAGCTGGAACACGCCAGATTTCCCATTTTTGTGTCTGGTTGATGAGATGGTTTGTACCAGTCCTGCTCAGCAGCCAGTTTGACAGACAGAAAAACACATCTTCATCTTATCAGCTCCATCACCTCCCTACACTGAAGATTTCACTGTTTCTTGTGTCTGTGCCACGGAGCAGCCTGAGAACAGGGTGTTAAAGCTCATCTTGGGCCAACACACCTGGGTATGGTGAGGCAGAGATTAAATTCTTCTTTTCTTAAAGACCTGTGGAAGAAAACTCGATCAAAACTGCCATTTGCAAAATGCTGGAGGGTGGAGAAATCTCTGGAGATCATCTGGTCAAATCGCACTGTTCAAGTAGGATCAGCTCAGCTTCAGGGCTGTGTCCAATTGGGTTTTGAATATTTCCATGGATGGAGAATTCACAACCTCTCCAGACAACCTGTAGCAATGTTGGATCACCCTCTCAGTAAAAAGGTTTTGTATTCTTTTTATGTTTAAACAGAATTTTCTGTGTCTCATGGGAGCTTGACCTCTACCTGAAATCCTTGTTATGAAACCCTCAGAGAAAAGAGACTGTAAAACATCTCAGGCTGAGCTGCAGAAACTTCTTTTTTCAGCTCAGAAGGACCAGATTTGCAGTCCAAGAACAAGCAAAGATTACAAGTCTCATGCCCACATGAAACTTTTCTCTCCTACCTACACAGCTGCAAAAGTCAACTTTTTATTTTTCTTTGTCCAAGGACACTGTAAACTAAAGTGCCTGATAGGACATGGAGATTTCTGATTGCTCCAAGTATTTTATGAGACATTATTGCTTCAGCTGCAGCTATCCTGCCTTAAATGTTGCATTTAAGTCTATTTCATAAATGACCTTTTCAAGGGAGAAACTAAAAGAGATGGCATGGAGTTGATTTTATATTTCCTCTTTGATGCTTCTAACCAAAACACAACCACAGTAGGAGGCAAGTGAAAATGTGTCTGAATTTTCACCTGCCAGACTCAGGAAAAGCCTGACCCTGATGATTAAAGCACTAATCCTGTAGTAATTTGCATGCAAGGCCTCTCGCAGACTTTGTGTGAGTTTTGTGCATGTTCAGTCTCAGGTTGGTGCCCCAGCCAGCAGGGAAGGATCCCTCTGCCCTTTGGCAGATGGCACTGAATCCTCCCAGCCCCATGGCAGGAGCCAGGATGTTGGAGTCAACAGCAGGTCTTTCCTTCGGGACTGCAGAACCAGACTTCCCTGCTTTCACAAATTTCACAGAGCTAAAAGCAAAGCTAATTAATTCCCAGTTCTGATCTGCTCCCTCCCACATCAGCACAGGGCTGGATTTTACCCTGACACTCGGAGTTGGAAACCTTCAAGTGACCCAGTTACAAGGGGCTTTACAACCCCGTGCAGGGGCTGAGAGAATGAACTCTCCCTGCTCATCTGCAGCACAAAGGGAGGGAGGAATCATCTGCTACATCAACTCATGCACCTGGAAGGAATGGACGAGCTTCAGGGCACACAAACCCCTCCCTCAGATCGTTTCCAAGCAATTAAAACCACCAGAGAGGGAGCAGAACTCCCGTGGTGAGAGCATTGCTGGGATAGTTCTCCTTCCCTCTGTACCAGCTGAGATGAGGCTGATGAAGTGAAAGACCAGGCATGGGGAAAAGGAGCTCTCTTGTCTTGGGTAGCAACACATCCTCAGAGGCAGAAGGAATGGTAGGATTGGTGGCTGACAGCTGATGGCTGTTGAGTATCCTGTGATATGAGGAGGCCCTGGCACAGGGTGCCCAGAGAAGCTGTGAAATCCCCATCCCCTGGAACTGCCCAGAGCCAGGTTGGACAGGGCTTGGGGCAACCTGGGACAGTGGAAGGTGTCCCTGCCCATGGCAGAGGGTGGAACTGGGTGATCTTTAAGGTCCCTCCCAACCCAAACCAGTCTGTGATCCCATGATTTTAAGAACTCATGAAATGATTATTTTTTTCTCCAACCTGTTCTCATCACTCTGCTGACCATCTGAGAACACCCCAGTGGCAGCTGGCACTGATGGACGTCCGTCCAGAGTGTCTTGGGAAAGTTCAGGAGCTGAAAAGTCTTTGGATAATAAACTGGAAGGAGAAGGTGACTGTCCTGGGCAGCCTGACCAGGGCACTGCTGCTGTGGGGCACAAACCTGAGCCTTTTTGTGCTCAAACCTGGCACCTCTCACCAGCCCTAAATGATTTACAGAACAGCTCTGCCTGGGAAACCTACAAACCTGAGCAAGACATATGCATTATTTATAGCCATTTCTTTGAATTCCAGATGCTCATCACAATTCATTTGCATCTCATTCAGCACAACTCAGGATAGCCAAAGGCTGTACAAGGGCTCGAATCCCAACCATATGCCAGGGCATCATGACCAACACCATTCTGCAAACACCTGGAAAGGTCACTGATGGTTTGCTCTCCCTGCGTGTTCCTGCACTCCTTGCAAGCCCCATCTGACCTCTCCTGTACAAACACACACACCAGGAAAATGCTGATTTCTCTGGGAGATCTCTGCCTTTTTATTTCTTTTATCCCAGCAGGGAGAAGAGAAGAAGCAAAGCCACAGCATCTCAGCCGTGCTGCAGCTTCTCTGCTGCTTTCAGCTGCTGCACCAAGGACTTCCAGGGGTGTCTCTCAGGGGGCTGGATGATTTTATTCCAGACCTATTGCAGCTGCATGGGTTTTAGCCTGGTTCAAGGCACTTCAAGTCCTGTAGGAGAGGAAGGCAGCTCAGCTCCCCATCAGCTCAGGTTTGAGCCTTTGTTGGAGCCTGCTAACAACCACATTGTGGAGAGAAAAGGTTTGTTTCAGAACTCTGCATAATCCCCTTACTCTGAGTGGCCAAAACAGAGTCAGTGGGTTCATACAATCACAGAGTCACAGAATGGTTTGGGTTGAAAGAGACCTTAGAGATCATCCAGGTCCAGCCTCTCCTGGCCCCTGCCATGGGCAGAGTTTCTGTGTCTCCGCCTCCCCATCTCTTAAATGAAGCTGATGTCATTTATTTTCCCCAAACCAATGCCTGCAGGGTTTAACTGTGATCTGAGGAGCTCAGCCCTTGGTCAGCTGTGGAGTAAAGAGCAGAGCAGGACTCTCAGTATTGTCTGAAGCTGAGGAGTCATTTCCTCTCATAATCTCATCATATTCTCTGGATTTTACCAAATTTGCATGGCTGCATCTCCCAAATGACTTAATGTGGCCCAGACCTCCCCAGGACTGGTAGGCAGCACCTGCCCATGGCACAGCCCTTTGGGTGGCACATTCCTCTCCTGGCACTTCCCAGCCTCCCATATTTTCTCATGCTTTGGATTGGATCTCTTGCAGATTTGCACAGCCAGACCAGGGCAATGGGTTCTGTGTATCCTCTGTGCTTGAATTTGCTGCTTTTCTGACAACTCTGAGACACCACCTGACACACACACCTTTTCCCCAACAGCCATCCACGTGCCACCCCCAAAAAACAAACACTGAATCACTGCTAATTGAAAATAAATTGAGTCTGAAAAAGACAGGAGAAATCTGCATATGATGTTGTTTTATTATTACAATTAGGCAAATGAGGTTTTCAAGCAAACTTGAAATAAATTTGGGAGAATTTATGCCAGCATTAAGTCAAACATAATAAAAAGCCATTAGCAGAGTTGGTTGGGTTTTGTTTGGTTTTTTTTGTTTGTAATTTTTTTTTTTCAATCAAAGTAAATCCATTTAGTGTTTTATTGGGACAGGACTGGTTGAGTGAGGTGATGTCTTCAGGCATTCAAAGAATTCAAAGCCCATTCACAAAGCTGGGGGTGGTTTGGGAAAATGATAAGTATATTGCTGTGCTTGTGGCTCTTTGGGAAAGAAAGCCCAGGTGCAGGAAGCTTAAACTTCCTGCCTAAATTCCCTGTTTGTTTGAGACTCAGCCACTCAGCTGAAGGAAAGTGCTACAGAGGGAGCTATGGAGAGCCAGTCCATAAGGAATACCTGGCATAAGGACTTGCTGGGAATTGAGCTGGCCTGAATGAAGGCTTCAAATGTTTACAGGGAGCTGAAATTGTCCCTGAAGGGCAGGAAACTGGCAAATGTTGGTAGGAATTTAAAGCAACACAATCTCCCAGCCAAAACTTGTGCCTGCACACACACACACACAGAGAGAGAGAGAGAGAAACTCCAAATGAAATCAGAGACAAACTCCAGATATTTGGCAGATCTCTGGGTAAATGACTGCAAAACATTCTAAATTTTATTATAAATGATCTCCCTGCAGTAGCATTTGTACTTTCCCATGCTGCATTACAGCCAGGGCCACACACAGCCTCAGCATTGCACTGAAGACCCTGGAGAGATGCTGAAACTCCCAGGACAGATCAGGTCTGTTTTCCATGCACAAACCACCAGAACCACTCCAAAAGCAGGTGTCAGAGGTTAACAGGAGCCAGGCTCTCTGCCCTGTGTCTGCTGCTCATCAGCAAAGAGGTCTTTGCTTTGTCAGAGCCTGGATCTTTACTGGCATTGATATCTGGAGTGACCTTGTGCATGGAGAGATTGGTGAAGGAGGGGGAATACTGGGAGTGTCCATGTCCCAGTCTGACAGCTCTGCATGGCCTGAGTGCCAAATGAAATCAGAGAATCAAAGAGAATTGGGTTGGAAGGGACCTCAAAAGTTATCCAGTGCCATCCTGTGCCATGGGCAGGGAAACCTTCCACCATCCCAGGGTGCTCCAAGCCCCATTGTCCAGCCTGGCCTTGGACACTGCCAGGGATCCAGGGGCAGCCACAGCTTCTCTGGGCACCCTGTGCCAGGGCCTCAGCACCCTCATGGTAAAGAATTTCTTCCTAATATCTAATCTAAACCTGCCTTTTGTCAGTGTGAAGCCATTCCCTGTGTCCTGTCCCTCCAGGCCTTGGCCCCAGTCCCTCTCCAGCTCTCCTGGAGCCCCTTCAGGCCCTGCAAGGGGCTCTGAGCTCTCCCTGGAGCCTTCTCCTCTCCAGGTGAGCACCCCCAGCTCTCCCAGCCTGGCTCCAGAGTGGTTCCAGCCCTTGGACCACCAACAGTCCCTGACTTCTGCTGCTCTTTTTACCCTTCATGCTACAAAAGCTTTCTAACTGGAGCCGAGATTCTGGTTAGGTTTACAAAATAAACCTGGCCTGCAATTGCTCACCCTGTGCTTTCACCTCAGACAACACCAAGCATTGTGTGAGACTGAGGATTTTTCCTCCCTCCAGTGCCACAGCACTAAATGTGTAATTCCTAACTCTGCTTTCCTCTTCTACACCATTGCACCCAGCATGTCCTCAGCCTCCACCACCACTGGCTCTGGCACAGACTCCCCTGTGGCCCTGGAGGAAGCTGATGGAAAGCTCTTGCTGGGTGGGAAGATGGGGCACCCAGGAGTTTTGACAGGAACCAGATCTACATTTTTGGCAAAGCTCAGATGTACTCTGATATCAGCAAAGCCTGCAGTGTGGTTCCAGACCAGCATTCCTCATTTCAGAGATGCTTTGGGTCCAGGAAGTGGGAGCTGTGTGGAGGAGACAATTATCTGCAGAGGGAAAACCTCATAAAACCTTTTCAAATTAAAGAAAGGTGGAAACTTTAAACAGCATACAAGCCACAACAGAAGTTGCCAGGCTGCCTTTTTCCAGCTCACCCACACCTACACCTCCAGCTACAATTTCCAGGGCAAACAGACTAAAGATGCTGAGCAGGGGATAGTTCAGGATGCTCTGCCTGTGCTGTCTCTCCCAACATCTGTCTTTTGAGGAGGTCACAGACACCCTGCCAGGCTGGATTTTGTGCCACCCAACACAGTTTCCTTGATCTGTTTCAGATGTGGACTTGAACTAATCGTTCCCTGAATGTGCCTCCTTCCTTCCAGTGATGGTGAAAGGATCAAGGCTTCACTGGACACAGGTAAATGTCCCTTCAAGCAGGTGAAGCTTCAGCAGAAATACCCAAGGGCTGTCTAGAAAAAAAAAAAATCAAAAAAAAGGACAGAACACAAAGAGGGACAGGAAAAGTTTAGGAAGGAGAAGGGAGAGGGCACATTTTATTATGGAAGAAGAAAGCCAGAGAGTCAGAATGACACTGCAGAGAAAAAGCATCAAAGGAGGAGAGGTTTAAGCTTAGCTCTGCTGCTCTCAAGAAACCTTGAGCTGTGCTGGAAGGAGGTGTTGGAACACTCCAGAGCTCCTGAACAGCAAGTCCTGACATTCTCTACCCATTATTTCACTTAAGCTTTGTCCTGGAGTACACAGATGCCTCTGAGAGTGTGAATATTACTATGTAATATAATAATATTACTATGTAATAATAATAATATATGTAAGAATATTATTATATGTATATGCATATATAATATATGTAATAATACAATTTATTATGTAAATATAATCAAGGCATGATGCTCCTCATTAACAACTTTCCTGCTGTCCTCACTGTAAAAATAGACAGGGAAGGTTTCATATCTGAGACACACATCACAATTCAGGTATTGCTGGCCTAACTAAGCTCTGGCCATACCTAACCAAGGCCTGACCTTCCACCACCCACATGCTAAACCCTTGGCAATGGCTCTGTGGCCAGACAGGACTTTCCTGAACCCCACCCCAGCCCAGCTCAGGGGCTGTGCCACACCAGGGCCATTCCCAACAGAAAAATCCTGTGATGTGGGGACAAGGGGAGCTCAGCAGTGTGGATGCAAGGCATGAAGGATCAGAAAACTGCCCTGGATTGTTTTGTTCCTGCCTCTGCGTGCTTGGCAGACCCAGAGCTACTCATTACCCACCTTGAGTCCCAGCACCACATCCCCCTCCTTGGCCAGGAGCTCACAGGAGGCTGCAGCTGCTCCGTTTGCTCTGCAGCCTGGTATTTGCAGAGGTTTTGCAGGAGGCAGATGTAATCTCTCTCCTGGCCTCCCAGGAGAGCTCCCCGTTAGCAGAGCCGTGGTGAGGCCACAACACAGACCTTTTGCTACCTTTATCTACCCAAACAGAATTTATGAGCAGGGAAAAAGTCAGAGAGCACCTTCTTCTTTAGCCCGAGGTCACAGGAGTCCTGGTTTCCTGCAGCTTGGCCAGATGGGAGTGAACCTATGGCAGCCTCACAGCTAGTAGGGTTTTGCTGCAACCTTAAAAGAGAAAAAGAAGGAAAATAACAATATTTTTTTTTTAAAAAAGGGATTGTTATTGTTGGTGAGTAAAAAAATAAAGCAACTTTCTGTCATTTCGACAAGGTCACATGACAGAAGCCCCCGAAAAATATTTGCAAAGTTGCAGCGAGCAAAACTTCCAAGTGACGAAGCCATAGCAACCCCTGCCAGAGACCAAAGGAGATGATCAATGTTTGCAATTAAAATCTGCTTTGTTTCGTGCTATTCACACACAGCAACCCTTACATTTTGGCCATCGGAGCGTAGTCCATGAGATGCTGAGCCCGGGCTTTGTTCTGTGTCCTGTTCATTCTCTTCAGGCAGGAAACAGGAGCCATCCCAGCAGCCAATTGTCTGAACCCTGCTCTCTTTTGTTTGTAGCAACAGCAGTGAACACAAAGTTCCCCCCCTCGCCTTTATTTTTTAATTCCCCACAATGCACCCTTCAAAACTAAATTAGCAATGTATACTCTAATTGTGTTTTCAGAGGCACAATAATGCGGGCACAGGGAGAGAACAATGCAGAAGCTCGTTATTAAAGGAAAAAAAATAATTAAAATCTCAACAGAGATGATGCTTGGGTTGGACAACAAAAGAAAAAAAAAAAGGAAAAAAGGGAGTTTGAGCGCATTTTTATTTCCCTGCCTGCCTTGTGTAACAGCTTTTCCTAATAACAGGTTGGTTTGATTTAAACACAAGCAAACAAGGAGTGGGTTTTCCAGAGCTTCTCCTGGGAAATTGTACCAGGCAGAGCCCCTCAGCTTGAGGAAAAGCTGCCTGACTTAGCTCTAGGATGGGGCAACTAAAATCACTGAATCTTCATATGATGATCTGCCCACATGCCACCAGAAGGGCCTTCAGCACTGCAGAACAACCCTCTGTCAATTTGGACCTTAAGGTCTGGTAGAAATGTAAAGCTATTATCACCTAGCAAATACATCATCCTCCTGAAAGAGTAAAAGGAAAAGAGAGTCTGGGGAATTAGGGACAAATCAGCCTGACTTCAGAGCTCAGAGAAATCTTGGAGTGAAGAGTCAAGCAATCTGTCTCTTAGCACCTAGAAAAATGGCAAGGGGATAAGCAGCATCCGGCCTCAATTTCCAAGGAACAAATCACATCCAACCAACCTAATTTCCTCCTATGACAGGGTAATGATCCTCCTGGGTCAGGGGAGCAGCAGCAGATGTAAGACAGCTTAACCTCAGCAAAGCTCTTGACATGCTCATGCAACATCCTCTCCATCTAGAAATGCCTCAGCTACTTGACCACCCCAATCTGGCAATTGGTGTCATCAAAAATCAGCCAAATAATTGGGGGCAGTTGGCAAAGGTCCACTTGGGGGTCCCTCTCTGCCACAT
The DNA here is from genome assembly GCA_013400775.1 of Chaetops frenatus. Taxonomy (NCBI): domain Eukaryota; kingdom Metazoa; phylum Chordata; class Aves; order Passeriformes; family Picathartidae; genus Chaetops; species Chaetops frenatus. The sequence goes on from VZTR01014599.1 coordinate 92,227, forward strand.
TTCATCTTGCTGTGTCAAATATTTCGGGGAGCTGTAAGGGGGAACAGGAAGAAGAAGAGAAAGAGGGGAAGAGGAAGAGGAGGAGGAANGAAAGAGAAAGAGAAAGAGAAAGAGAAAGAGAAAGAGAGAAAGAGAAAGAGAGAGAGAAAGAGGAAGAGTTGGAGACCTGGCTGGAGTCTGGAGCACAGCCTGAGGAAAGGAGGTTGGAGCTGATGACCCCACTGATCCTTTCCAACCTTAGCCATCCTGTGGTTGCCTGAAGGACATGAGAGACACCACCTCAAACCAGTGGTCAGAAGCACTGACCATTCAATGCTCATTTCCCCAGAGTGCTGGTGGTGAGATGCAGATGCTCAGGGGTGTCTCCAAAGCATCACAAATATCCCCAAATCCACTTTCATGTCTCTCCTGACACCTGCAGGTCTTTCTGTCGAAGTGATGGGATGGATCAGCAGACATTGGCTGTGATCTAATCCCTTGGTGGGAGGCAAAACTGATCCTGACTTTCTACTTGGAAGAAAAACTCAAATAATTGACTAAAAATGCAATGCAGACTTCAGCAAGTTTCTCCAATCCCACAACCAGTCTTGGGACTGATGGAAAAACGTCATTGCTGGATTAGAAAATTTTTTTTAAAAGGGGGGGCAAAGAAAATATTTCACATGTGGCTTTGAGACACATTTAAAAATAAAGTTTGAACCCTCAGACGTGGAGGCTGAAGTAAAATACCAACTCCCTTCCCTCCTGCACTCAAATTGGGAGATATTGATGGCTTAAAGACCTTGTCTTAATTTTCTCCATGACTAATCTATTCAGTTTGCACTTAAGGAGCCCTCTGTGGTATAATGAGACAGCTGTTGCCTTCTATCCTTCCCCCTACTCCCCCAGCTAGGAAATTAAATTTAAAACCACTGCTTTAAATAGGCCTGGCACTGTCTCATCTGCTCTTGAGCTGCTCTGGGAGCTTCTTATCCGTAAATGCAGGTGTCGGGTCAATCAAAATTCACCCAGCTCTTCAGGCCTGCCCAACTCAGTGATTTGTAAGGAAATGGAGAGATAAAACTTCTAGATCTCACCCCTGTGGGCTGTGGGTTGAGTTGGGTTTATTGGTTGTTTATTTGTTTGTTTGTTTCTAAGTGGTAGATGGGTTTGCTCTGAGGTTTTAAGGTAGTTTATAGGATTCTAGACTAGGCTGTATCAGAATAGAGATAAGGAAGGGGATTTTTTTTATGATGAGGGACTCTAAAGGTCATCTAATTCCAACCCCTTGCCATGGGAAAACTTCCACCATCCCAGATTGCTCCAAGCCCCATCCAGCCTGGCCTTGAGCACTTCCAGGGATGGGGCAGCCACAGCTGTGTCATGAAATTACCCCTTTTTGGTTACTCCAAACTGCTGTGGACTAAAACCTCTTGTTTGTTGTTGGCCTCCACAGTGGGGTCTGCTGGCTCAGAGTGGACACTCAGTGTCCCAGGGCCACCAGAGAGGGTGGCAGAGCCAGCCTCACCCTGCAGGTTTGGAGATTTGGTCTCAGAAAAGCACTTCAGTCAAAGGTGCCTTGGTGATTGCTCCCCTAATGATTCTGAATTTAGGAGCTGCAGACAGAAAATGAGAGGTATTTTAATGTAACATGGGGAAGATGTTCCTCTGCTTCTTGCCTCTGTGCTCGGATTGGGAGAAAATCACATGAACAATAACAGAGTTTCTGCAGACTTCCCCTCTTACATGAACAGTGTGGTTTAGACTCCCACCTGAGCCACCTTTTCATGCTGCTCCCCTCTCTTCCTGGTGCATTTCCCTTCTCTCACTTATTTTTAACTCTCTTTGACCCCTCTGCAGTGTCTCATATTCTGTTTAGCTCAGTTTTCAGCTTAAACCAAATCAGCTCCATTAAAAGAAATCTTGCATAAAGGAAAGAAATACAGAGGACAGGGGAGTTTCACTGTCACAGTCTGTCCCTAAATTGCTAAGGGGCTGGTTGGAGAGATTTTGGGTCAAGGAGACATCCCTTTTCTGTGCATGTTTAACACCCATCCATGTCCCATATTCACCTATTCTTGCCCTAAGAAGTTCAGAGCTTCTTCTTTAGGGTTCCTCACCCACCAGGTCTTCCCAATAACTCTGGCAACACCAGGAACTGCTTCAGGGACCTCAGGCAGCTGGAAAATCCACTCTCCCAGAATAAAACATCATGGAAAAAAAATAAAAATAGACTTTTCATTGGCTTTTTGGACCTCTCATTTAACTGTCTTACACCAAGAAGGGACCCAGAGTTAGCCTAGCAGAGGCTCCAGCTCCATGGACTGCTGTATTCCAAAAATTAATGAGATATTGAATATTTTATGCAATATTTTTACTGACCAAGTCCTTCCTTATACTGTATTTTTATGGCATTTTCTTATGGCACATGGAAAGAATTGGTGAAACATTACAGAACATCTGGCATTGCAATCATATAAATCACAGCAGCCGTGATTTACCTGGAAGGTCACCACAGCTGTAGAAGAACACAGGGGAGGTTTGGGGGAAAAATAAGAAGGATTAACTTCCTGAGAAATGCCTTCTGCAAATAAAGCCAATGAAATTACACTTTGGTATATTGGAAAGGGGAGGAAAGGGCAGAGACAGGAAGATGCACGTGAAACGAGGGAGGTGGGCTGAGAATGGCTCTCTCTGTCTCAGACAACAGGAATGAGACAGATATTCAATGCAAAGAAAATCTCTTGTCTTCTAAAGTGTAATTAGACTGAGGAACTCATTTCCATAGGATGTCAGTGAGGCCAGGAACTCAGCCAGACACAAGGATGGCTCGGACATTTATGAGGATAACCCAAACATCTGAAGTTGTAACAGCCGATGTAAAATAAAAGAACTCTCAGGAGTGATCTAACATCTTATGTTTCAGACTTTAAATTAATCTCTTCTTTATTAGGAGGATACCTTGTTATGGGGGAACAAATGATTTTCACTCTGTCTTGGAGTGTACTGACACTTCTCTTTGAACCTTCTGCCAGTGACCATGGGCAGGAGCAGTGGCCTGCTTTGGCAGCCCAGATCCCTGGGTGCTGGAAGAACCCCTGTGTTACAGGGAAGAAGACATCCCTTAATTATGTTTTTTTGGTGATCTAGCTCAGATGCCAAAGCGAGAGCAGAAGGCAGACTCTGCACAGGAGGGTAAAATCTTGCTGCTCCCAACTCATGTTTTTTGTACTCTGGAGTTCTTCACACCTGATTTCTCATTTGAACCCTTAGGGCTGAGCCAGAACAGCAAGGATGAATCTGTGCCCTCAGCCCACGAGGAACACATCACTTCACCTTGGTTATCTCTATTGTCTGCCTCACTTTGGATACTCAGGAGCCCTCACTTCCTCAGCCCTTCCAGCCACGAGGAAATATCAACACTCTTTACTTTTATTCTGCTTCAGCATTTCCCTCCCCAGCTCTCCCTTCCCAATTTCAAAGGTTTATGGCTTGAGACAGAGCATTGCTGGTGTGAGCTGTGTGGATAAATCAGCCAGGGAGTTTGCACTAAACACAGGGATTTTACAGCCCAGGAATTGGCAGGTCAATGGGTCTCATCATGAAAATCTGTGCTGTTGTAGGGAGATCAGCCTCATCATTAAAACATGTTAATCAGTTCACTCCCTCAAACCTGGAGCAGGTCTTTCACCCTGTGAGTGAGGTGGGTTTGTCTATGGCACCCCTTCCTTGGCAGGAGGGAGTAGGAATATCCATGGGCTGGGGTTTGCTGCTGTTCCTCAGGTGATTGTGAACTGCAGACTATGCCCTGGGAGGAGAGCAATCCATGGTGAGGCTGCTGTAGGTCCAAACATCTCCCATTCCAGGTATCTGCATCCATCAAACCTTGGGATTTCATCTCCCACGTTTCCTCTCTCCAAGCTCTCCCTCCCCTTCATGTCCCTGGGAGCCTTACAGCACCAAGGAGCAGCTCTTGATGAGCTGCCCATTTCCCAGTGGAAAAGGCCAGGAGGCCACATCTTTGCTTGGATGATGGGAATCTTTAGATGTATTCCAGTTAAATAAAAATGAAAATGTCCTTTAGATCAGGGTAACTAATCCTGCTTATGCTGTAAAGCCCTGGATGAACAGTCGATTCTACTTTCTCGTCAGATCCTAATCTGACATGCTGATAATGAAGAAAGGGAGGAGAAATCACAGGGAGGAAATCAGGAGGAAAGCTCTGTCATCGGGGAGGGGTGGGGGATTTGCAGGTCAGGAGGGGAAGGGGAGGGGGGGAAAGGGAGGGAGCATGGACAGGCTTTAAAATTAAATTGAATATTAGGAGCTGGAAAATCTAATGGAGACAGGCTGCCCTGAAAGTGATACAGGCTGGAGATGGAGAGAGACAAAAGATGACAGCGGATCAGTTTAAGCATGAAAGCAAAGAGGGGAAAAGAATAATAATGTTGGCTTGTAAGGCTGAAATCAGATTATTGTTTCCTCCAGTGAATTAACTCTCCCCTAATGTAGTGCAGGGGGCATTGCAGAGCTGGTGAGATTCCCTGTTGGGTGGCACTGGGACATTAAACTGAGATGTGTGTGTGTCATTATAAGCCTGCCCATGTTAAATCTCTCATGCATGAGTCTTGCTCTGGGTATTCCTGTGTTGGAGGTGTTTGGGGTTTGGAGGAGGCCACACAGTGAAATGGGCACCTGTGTTTGTGTGAGGATGTGACACTAAATTTCACTGTCTGTTTGTGTCAGCCAGAGTCACCCTCAAATGCCAGGCTGTCTCCTCAGGATGGGGCTGACAGGGAGCCACCTGCAGCTGGGGATCCCCAGGACTCCAGAAGCTGCTGGCCCATCCCCAGCAGGTAAGGGGACCCAGCACTGGGATGGAGGAGGCAGCTGGAGATCAGAGGAGGGTGTGGGAGCTCACGGTTCTGATGTTCCTCAATGGACTGAGCAGAGTTGGAGATGTTGTGGGGACATTGGGGAATCCAGCTTACAGCAACAGCATCCTCTCCTTCGTGGAGATTGGGCTGGGGAAGAGGAGCCTGGATGGGAGCCAAAATGATTTTTTTCTCTACCACATTCATGAGTCACAGAACCAGCAGAGCCCAGCCTTTAGGTTCTTGTTTCTCCAACTCTCCAAGATCTTAGATCAGGATGAGAATGGGACGAAGTCCAGCTCAAGAGGCAGCCTTCCCTCTCCCCCTCCTGCCAAATCTTCTCATTTGTTTCCTCGTGGCCAAGCTTTAGCCTGTTAATCCTGCCCAAGAAGGATTAGCTTAATTTGAGATTATCAGTGCAAACACCTGAGCTCTCTCAGTGGTTATCTGTTATAGGGGGTCATGTAAAAGCTTTCATCTTCATGACACCTGCTAGGATCCTTCTCCTTAGTGCTCCCAGACTGTCAGGTGTGAATAGAAAACTATTAATCAAAGGGGAAAAGAGGAGAGGGAGTCATGGGACTCAGGGAAAAACAAATACAGGGGTGCTCAAAGAGCTGGAATGACCTCTCCACAAGGAGTAAGAGTAAAATCTAAGATGCTGCAGAGATGGCTGGGAAGGCATGAGATGGAGTATAGGAAATCATGAGTGTCAAGGAAAGCATGAGATGGAGTATAGGAAATCATGAGTGCCAAGGAAAGCATGAGTGGATAATGGTTGATCATGGCCTTTTCCAGAGCAGGAACTTGGGTATCCCAGAGAAAGTACAACCAAGTTGTGGAATTTTGTGCCATGGATATATAGTTGGTGCTCAAATTTAACGAGGGTTCAGGGAAGAGCAGAGAAGTTCAAAGAAAAATCCAGTCAGTGTTATGAAATTCAGGGAGAACATATGGAAGTCCCTGAGTCTCAAATGGCTGGAGGCAGGGAAAGTACCAGGGAGGAAACTCCACAAACCTTCAACTTGTCCTTATGCATTATTCATATGCCTGTAGCTGCTTTTGGAGACAGCCAGTTGGAAGGAACAACCTGTGGAGCTGCTCTGCCATGGGCAGGGACATCTTCCACTATCCCAGGCTGCTCCAAGCTCTGTCCATCCCTGGACACTTTCAGGGATGGAGCAGCCACAGCTTCTCTGGACAACCTGTGCCAGGCCCTCACCACCCTCACAGGGAAGAATTTCTTCCAAATATCTAAATCTCTCCTCTTTTAGTTTGAAACCATTCCCCTTTACCCTATCACTACCTGCTCAAGTAGAAAGTCTCTCTCCCTGTTTTTGATAAGCCCCCTTTAAGTACTGAAAGGATAAACGCCAGATGTCTGAGAAGGGTTAAAGTCAAAGCTCTCCTTTGTTAGACCAAGCCTGACTAAGCGTGAGTGGTGCGACAGCACTTGAAACCAGAGCAAGGCTTGGCTTTTCCCCTCAATAACAGAGATTGTGGATGGCAAAGAGAAGATGTGACCCTTTCAGTGAGGTTTCTGTGCCTTCTTTGTGGCCCCTGTCTCCTCTGTGTTCCAGACACAAAGCAATGCCCAGTGTGCTTCAGTTAAGGGCAGGCTCATCCACACCTGGGTGACACCGTGCTTGTGGCACAGTGACACTCCCAATCCAGCTTTCTTCAGCAACTGCGGGACAGGATGCCTGGGAAATGCATTGTTCTCTGCAGCAGCCCCGGGATAATTAACTCTGTCATTTGTGTTTATATGGAGAGCTTTGTTCCACCAGCCTGAGGCTCCAGGCTTTGGGATTGCTTCTTTCTGGTCATTTCCTCCCAGATCCCTCTATCTGCTGGGAAAGGAGGTGATAAATGACTCCCTGCTACCCTCTCTCTCTGCATTTCTGCAGCACCTTGAGAAAAAGTTATCCCTGGAGGAGCTGCAGATGATGCTGAACTTCAATTAGGCCTCAAATTAGTTGTGCAGGGTGACATTTTCCAATCATGCAACATTAGCATCCTCCCTAATTATGAAAATGTAAAGCTAACTTCTGTTTCATAATAAATTAGGCTTGTTCTCTCTATCTAAAACACACAAGCCCTCACACAGCACAATCTTCACCAGGGCTTCTCTTCCTGTTTTGCAGATGCTCAGGGACAGACTGAACCCCAGTGACCTCCCTGTCCTCCAAAGGTCAGGAATAGTGTCTGATCAGTGGGCAGGGGAAGGGAAACCAGCAGGAAAGTGGAAAAAGACACTGAAGGAATGGGGCTTTATCAGTGCTGGCCACAGCCTGAGGTGTTCTCACACCAACCAGCATCTTTCTCTAAGGGGGAGGGAGAAGGGACAGGAGGAATCATCCCATCCTCTCCCTTCTCCGTTGAGTTTTTGCACCTCTGGTTTGCTCAGCCCACTTGTCCAACCCTGAGAGAGGTATTGGAGCCTCCCTTCCATCACTGGGTTGGCAAATCCATAATGGAATAAGATTGCAGGTTTGCCATGACACACCTGATCCTATTTATTCCCCAAAAACACAGGCACCAAAGCATGCAGGTGAAAGGACATAAGAAAAAAAAAAAAAAAAAAAAAAAGAGAAACCAGCACAAACTTTTGTATCAGAGAACAGTTTGTGTAAACACCACAACTACTAAAGAATAGGAAAAAAAAGTCAGACCATTTTTGTACAGTCAGAAGAATTAGAAGAAAAGTCCTTTTTGGAGCATTTCCACAATGGTTGGGGAGTGAGTCTATTTAAGAGACCACTTAGAGCTGCCTTATTGTGGTTTATGCTGCAAAAGGGATCAGGAACTACTTGGCTCTTGCCAGAGAAGTTTTGCAGCCCTGCTGTGTGTTTCCTGGACACCAGCAGACATTGTTAAAAGGAAGTGAAGTCACCTTTGTGCAGGGTCTGAGCCACAGATCCTCCACCTCTCCACATATCCCGAGCAATTCTGTGTCACTAAAAATAATGGGGCCTCTACAAAGAGCCTGGAAGCTGCTGGGCTCTCATCCTGGCTGAGTTGAGCAGGTTCAAGTAATGCTAAAGATGCCTGAAAAAACAAAGCAGCCAATTATTGCATCTCTGCATCAGAAAGAACAGGGAGCTGCAGAGGGTGGCTGACAGGCAGCTAAATAATAGACTAACGAGCAGGATGGCTGGAGTCTGTCACAGCACTAATGAAGGTCAGGGTAAGACACCTGCATATTTTAAAGAATGAGATGTGTGCATCTGAAGATGCCCAGATGTGATATTTAGAGACAGAGATCATAAACTAAGTGCAATCACTGCTGAGAACTGGAGCCTGGGATTGCATAGGATTCATGGAAAAAAGAATTAAAAGCAGTTTAAGAACTGGAAGTGGAGAAGGCTTGGAGTCTGTGGAGAAACTGGAGAACCAGTAGCTTCTGGAGTGAAACTAATCCAAGGGAGAAGCCAATTCTGGTGTGTAGAAGCCCCCAAATGTGAATTAAATTTTCCAAAACCTGGAGGCAGAGAGGCAGAACTCAGCTCACCATGCAGGGAAAGGGGAGCAGCTGAAGCAGAGCAAGGGATTTGCAGTATCCTTTTCTACAGAGTAACCTAATTCACCATGAGGACACTGCAGAGGCACTTAAATAGGGCAAGGGAAAGCACTGTGTAAGCAAACTCACTGCAAAGCCCAGGGAATGCTGGAAAGCACAGAGAACAGGCTGCAAACTGCAGCTCCTCTGCTTTCAGCTGCAGTTTTCATTCGAAGGCTCATTTATTGCCACAAAAGCAAAAACAACAACAAAAAAA
>VZTR01014599.1:100928-122225 GCA_013400775.1 Chaetops frenatus
AAAAAAAAATTAAAAAAAAAAAGAAAAAAAGAAAAAGAAAAAAGAAGAGAGAAACCAAAAAAAATCAGGCTAGTTTGCTTCAGTAATCCATTAAAAGCTGAGCCTCCCCTTTAGGAGCCCAGGAAGTGAAAGGGGCAATGTCATCCCCAAAACTACCTGTAAAAGTGCTCGAAATGCTGTTGGGCAAATCATGTAGTCCTTGTGGTTTTGAATATCCAATTCTCAGCACGGCCACAGCTCTGAGTGCTCCTCCTCAATCCCACGTGCTACACATAAGTAAAAACCCAACATTATCACAATAATGCAATAATAAAGCAAAAAATTATGGGGACTTGATGGAAGATTTGCTCCCTTCAGACATCAGGATGTTTCCTCTGCCTGTTCCTTTCACATGTTCTGAAATAATCCAATTTTTATCTGCCACAGTGGGTGTTTTTTTCTTTCTTTTTTTTTTTTTCTTCTTCTCCAATCAATTCAATTGCTGCAGCAAGCCCAACAAGCATTTTGAATAATGAGTTTGTTTTCGGGGCTGAAGGGTTCTGCTTGCTCATCCTGGCTTTGGAGAGAGCTGCCTTTGTGTTTGCAATGCCAAAAGGGAGCCGGCTCTGCAAAGCACACGAGGAAGGATCAATACTTTAAATGCATTAACACTGGTGAGTTCCAAATGAAGTTAGTGGCTGCTGAGCATCACTGATTTCACAGTAAGTCTCAGTTCAGTTGGTTAATTTTTCTGAGGGATCAATGCCACAGCTGATGGTTACTGAAGTTTCTTCCTTGGCCAAGCACAAGGGGGTTTTGAAATGAGCTCTACGGGGGATCACAAACCAACTCGTCCGTGTAAATAAGAGGAGCACGGGTAATTCTCTTAATCTGTCAAGACCAGCACGGCAAAGACAGCAATCATAAAACCTGAACTAAACCAGCTTTGAATTTTGGATCTAAATTTCACAGTTCCTCTCACTGTATAGGGTCAGTCAAAACCGCTGGGTCCGACCTCGCCGGAGCTCTTGGGGAAAATCGACTTGAAAGCCACGACTTCCATCCAAACAGAATTCAAATTTTGTGTACAATTCTTGCAATACTGGGTCTTTCAGGATCTCATGAACTCTTTAGCCAGTCTCATGGAGATACTGTAAACTGATGTCTTTATACTGTCAATATACTTTATATTTATCTCTTTTTTTTTTTTTTTTTCATTGAGGTTGGAGTCAAGTCTCCTTCACAGAAGTAAGCTGTCCATAGGCAGATGCAGGATTCCCACTCCAAGAAAGAGAGAAAGGGGATGGATATGTGGATGGAAGAGTGCAGACAATTGTTTAAGAGGAGATTTTATACTGTGAGGAGAAAGAGACCCAAGGTCTGGAGGGAAAGAAGAGGCAACAAAGCAACCAAAGTGGAGAAACTTTGTCAGGTGGGACAGAAACTTGGGGAAGCGTCAATAAGGGAGATGGAGAACAAAGGAATTCATCCCTTTTTAAGGATATTTATGCATGTCAGCAAAATAAACTCATCAGTCAAGGCTCAAAGAACCCAGGAACTCAGTGTGAGGAGTTGCATTTGGAGCTCTGTGGTAATTAAGCTAATCCAGGCTTTCTGAAGAAGGTTTAACTCCAGTACTCCCAGTTTAGCCATGAGGGCTCCATCGTAGCTCCACACTTATCATGGATTTCAGTCTTACTCATTTAAAGGACAGGAATGCTCAGCACAGAATTCCAAATGATTTTAAGTCCTTAAACACTTAAGTCTGTACCCACCATAGGTCTTCTTTTAGATACCTGAAGAACTTCTCATTTTCAGAATTTTCAGACTTAAAGAGACTAAGGACTACTAAGTCCTTACTAAGTTGCATCTACTAAGGAACAGAGCAATGGAAATATCCACCCACAGCTGACCTAGATACAAAGCCTTGTCATTGTTCTGATTTGATTTTTTCTTTATTTTTGCTGATTGTCACAACTTCAAGCAGAAGAAATTCCTACCTTCACCTTGAGGCAATTACTACCTTGCTGCAACCTTCGTATCATTACCCTGTCATAAGAAATACCTTTGGTGCTTTCTTGTAACCTTTGTTTTGGATTCCCCACCCCTGGAAGTGCCCCAGGCAAGCCTGGACTGGGCTTCAAGCAACCTGGTCTAGTGGAAGGTGTCCCTGCCCATGGCAGAAGGTGGAACTGGATGATCTTTAAAGTCCCTTCCAAACCAAACCATTTTATGATTCCATCATTTCCAAATCCATCACGTACAAAAGTTATTGGGCAGACTCCTTCCAAAAAAACCCCCATACCTAAATAACTGAACTTTCCATACTTTGTTTTGCTGGAAATGGTATCCCAAGCATTTTTTGCCCTACTGCATGAAGGCTTGGAACATTCTTGCCTCCTTTTCCAGACAGAAGACAAGAATCATGAGTAATCTTGTGATCCCTGTAAAGGTGGTGTATCTTTAAATAGAGTTGTTTGAAGTACTTGAAATTTCTTGACTAAAACAAAAAGGAAACAAAAAAGTAGACTTTTTCCTGAATATTTTACAAAAAAAAAAAAAAAATAAAATCTTTTATTTTGGGATAGGTGGCCTTAGCTTAAAAAAAATAGATAATGAGACTTGTGCTAAAATTGGAGAGCTGTCAACACTGTGCGTTCTTGCTATACATTAAAAGCCAGAAAGGAGCAGGAACTCAGGCTATTTTCATGTATGCACAGAACAGGTGGGGAATTTGCAAATTGCTGACAACATTTTCAAATTTGACAAATAAAAAAAAAAGGCAATGGAAAACTTTGCCCCCACTCTCCCCAAAAAGAAGTTGATGTTTGTCCTTCCTTCATTTCTAGAAACTGGGGCTTATATGTTAGATTATTGTTCTCTGGGACTGATATTAGAAGGTTTTCAGTCTAGAAGGGAAAATATGTTCTATCACCATCAGCAGCAGGGGTATTAAAGCCTTTACTCACAGACCCACAGGATCACAGAATGGTTTGGATTGGAAAAGATCTTTAAAATTCATCCAGTTCCAACCCCTTCTGTGGGCAGGGACACCTTCCACCATCCCAGGTTGCTCCAAGCCTTGTCCAGCCTGGCCTTGGACACTTCCAGGGATCCAAGGGTAGCCACAGTTTCATGGACAACCTGTGCCAGCACCTCCATCGTTTCCCCATGAGGGATCCTCTTGACCGGAAATTTCCTTCTTCATGGCACGAAGGCTTTGGAGTTAACACTCACGAAACAATTTTCCCAGGCAGCAAAATCCTTCCTGGAAGCTCATTAGCTGGACCTTGGCTGGCACTCTGAGGACAGAGAGACTGTGTCAGGTTGTTTAATCTCTCTCCTGGACGGCCTTGTTCCCCACAGGGATGCGATAAGTAAAATGTGTAAGAATGTTGTGGTTATTTAACTAGTTATTTCTTTAATTACTGACTAATAAGTTTCTAGTTGACCCCTCGCATCACCCTCTTTGCCAATTCGCCACTGCTTTTTGTCACCTTCAACGATTCCCCTGGATATGACGAGCCATCTGACCCCTACCTGTTACATCATACCAAAGGGCAGGGGCGGTCCACCATGCCAGAGCCAATAGAAACTGCAGAATTGGATCCTCGCTAGGACCAATCAAAGAGAGGATCCAAAACCCACCAATCGGAGCCGCCCCTGGATTGCATAAAAAGGCCAAGCCTCAGCCCAATTCAGGGTCTTCTGCGTCGGACATGGCCTCGTGAGGATTGTCTAGACCAGGCCTTTGCGTCGTAGAAGAAGACCCGGCTCCAGCCAGAAGGAACACGACTGGCGCCGCTACCCTCCCTGGAGCAGCTGGACGGCGGTGGCGTTGGCAAAACCCCCAGCACCCCGAGGCCCCATCTCCAAGCTGTTGCTTTTAAATAAAGGTTGCTGAAATCACTACGGGGAGTCTGTCTCCCGTGTTTTTGACAGGGATGCACGAGGCTTTTGGAGAAACCCCGCGGAGGTGCAGGCCTCGATGCTGATACCTCCTGGAAAACAACAGCCACGGCCTGATTGCGCGGAGCCGCGCCTGCTTTCATCGGCTTTGGAGTCTGGCACCTGGAGACCTCAGGGAATATCTCCCTTTTTTACTGCTATATTCTCTCTGCAGTTGATGCAGGGGAATGAAAGGGAGCAGGTTTGCACTGGCAGGAGGAAAGCTGCAGGTGCTGGCAAGATAAGTGCTGCAGGGTTTGAAAGGCTTTTAGGTGGCTTAACACTTGCTTAACCAGCTGTTAATTAAACAAAACATGCAGATAAGTTACGAAAGTGCCTCCAGTGCCCCCTAACGCTCCTCCTAACTCTTGGTACAGCCTGAATTAGGGGACAGGGCCTTTTCAAAGGCCACAGCGCCAACTCTTTGATCCTCTGAGGTTCACCAGCCAAGTTCTTAACTTTGTTTGACCCCTTTTAATTAGGAGTATCCAACAGTATTATTGGAAAAAGTTATTGGGGGATTTTTCTTCAAGAAAAGCTTCATGAATTATTTTTTGAGAGGAAACAAGGAGTCCTAATTTCTCTGGGGTAATTACTGCAAGACAGGCTGAGGCAAAGCAGTTGAAGTACATTTATTTCATCACAGGCACAATGCTAATTCAAAAACCTATTAAAAATGACAGAGACAGGAGGAGTTCAGCCTCCTCCATCCCTTCACAGCTTTACACTTCCTTAAATTCTTTCCCATGTGTGCTGTATATTCTCCCTGAACTAGGTAGAATTCTGTATCCACACAGTTTGACCAATGCTGAAAAGTCTCTGTTCTTTATTTCCCAGACCATCAGCAAGGGAACAAATGTCCATCTATTTTCTATGACAGGACAAGAGGAAACAGCCTCGAGCTGTGCCAGGGGAGGTTCAGGTTGGATATTAGGCAGCATTTCTTCACTGAAGTGTTACCAAGCATTGGAACAGAACTGCCTGGGGAAGTGGTGGTGTCACCACCCCTGGAAGTGTTCCAAAAACCTGTGGACGTGGCACTTGAGGACCTTGTTTAATGGTGAATATGAGGGTGCTGCTGGGTTGGACTTGATGATCTCTGAAGTTTTTTCTATCCTTAACAATTCTATAATTTAAACAGCTGCTGAAATGAAGTAGTGGCACAAATTTTAGACATTTAACTATTCCAGATTTTAATTTTCTTGAATGCTCTGAATGTATCTAACAGCCCTTTCTCCACTTCCCTACCAGGAGCAGCACTCTTGCTCCTGGAGTAGGAGTCCTCCACACACAATGTATTAATGCTTGCAAGGAAAACCAACTGATCCTACCCAGGATCAGCATCAGACAGAGAAACTAAATAGACCTCTTTAGCAACTGGATAACCTTATATTTCAGTGGTATTGATCCACTGAAGTGTTATTTTGGCCATATTTCTGCCTGCAAAAATCTTTGATGCCATGCAAAATTACTCAGCAGACAGGGTGTGAATTACAGTCTATAGCCATTAGCAAACTGCTAAAAGAGATTTGTTTTAATGCTCTAAAAATGGCACATGTGGTCCTGATTCTATTCATATCAATGTAAATCTGGGAAAAAATTGCTCTCTTTGTAGAATTTGTTTTTTCATAAGTAAGATTGACTTGAATCAGACCTCCAGCAATAACTGCATGACTGGAACAGGTTGCCCAGGGAAATTATGGATGCCCCATCCCTGGAAATGTTCAAGGTCAGGCTGGATGGGGCTCTGAACAACCTGGGATAGTGGAAGATGTCCTTGAACTTGAAAAGGAAGAGAAAGCCAGGGATACAGGGGTTAGACAAATCTGTAGGATGAACAGAACACTTCCAAAAGAAAGGAGGAGTACAGCAGGGATGGGACAGGTGAGAAGATGGTGGGTTTGGCCCCATTGTCTGCTGTTCACGTGGGCTCAGGTGCTGCTAGGCAAGAACTGAGCAGTTTTGGTTAGATGCCATCTCAAAAAAGGCACAAGAGAAAGCAAAATCTTAAGTTCATGAAGCCTCCCCTTCATTCACTCTTTGCTCCATTCTCACTGTAGCAAAGTGCTGTGGGATTTTGGCTGGATCAAGAATGGGGACACAGCAAATGTCAGGCCAGTCGGGGCTCAGGGATGGGGGAACACAACCCTGCTCTCTTCCAAGGAGGAAGGACAAGAAAGGGCATAAAAACCCCCTACAGAAGCCCCCAGGACTGGGTTCAACCTCTGGAAAAATATAAGGCAATGGCTCATTAAACAGGGCCAGGCTGTGGGGTGGGAGAACCTTTATGAAAATCAGCAGCTCCTTTCCCACACCTGTGAACAGGGGCAGTGGCACTGACCTTCCTTTGGAAAAGCACACAGGGATTTAAGGATGGAAAGTGCTGCTTCAGCACTGTTATTTTTATTCAGAGGGAATGCTTCAGAGGCAGAAGGGGTTTTAGTACTTCTTTTAATTTTTTTTTTTTTTTCCTATGGCTGTTCATCAAAGAGCACTAAGGGAATTCAGCTCTCACCCTTTCTGGGCTGCGTGAGGCAGCACATGTCACCCGTGTGCCCCTGTGTCTCACCTGGCAGTGCTCTGATTTGGGAGAGAACACATCTAAGAAGGGTGGGAACAGATTAGCAAAGGTCCAGCAGAGCTGGTGCAGCTTTTGGGATGGTGCAAATATTATTTTCCTCTCTTTGAAGGGAGGAGAGGGTACCTCTAAAATGTTTAGAAAAGTGAGCTGCCCCTCTGGCCCTTGGCAAGGTCTTTCCTGAGTCCTGGCCACTTCTCACTTGGAGTTCTCTTAATTCTGCCCTTCCTGCCAGGGGTCAGGGACAAAAATCTTAGACTGAGACATCACAGGAGAGGCTGCTCCCTTCAAGTTTCCAGCCCTGTTTTATGCTGATTCAAAGATATGAATATTTTGTTTGGATAATTAGCTGCAACTTTTATCTGAACTGAGCCTCGAGCACTCCAGTATTTTTCCCACTTCTGCTATGGAGTCGTGGGATTTGTTTCTCTGTGGCCTGTTACAAATTCAGATCAGATAGTTGGGGTTTATCCTGACCTGACCTGACCTCAGTTCATCCTGATTTTCCTCCTCCCCAAAGCCAGGAAAGCATCACAGGTAGAGAACACTCAGGTTAAATATGCAAGGTGCATCCTGCAGACTGGGAAAGCAATCCACTCCTTTAGCCTGAAACTGCTTTCTCCTCCCTACTTTAGGTGATAGCCAAAGCCTGGATTGCTCTTTAAAATATTTAACTGGAGGAAATAATTTGTTTCCTTCAATCTGTTTATAGACAGAGGAGAATACTTTTTTTTTTAATATTAGAGAAATCAGCACATTTTTCCCTGCAGCAGCCGCACTTTGGTTTATATTAGAGAAAGATTGATAACTTTACAGAACAGCACTCACAGCCCTTCTCTGAAACCCTCAACACCCACTCACTCCAGAGCCAGCCCCTGCAGAACAAGGGAAGATTTACAAGGCTGGGGATGGTAAAGGAACACTGCTGGTTGTAACCAGAGCACGGTTTCCCTTCTATCTCTTGTAGGAGAGTGGAAAAGATGGGTCATGGAGGTTGACTGGGGGATGCACAGAAATTAATTAAGTTCTTGGACAAATTCTTGGGAGCATGACTTAATTCATTCAAACAGTGCTAAAATCTCAGGTTTTTTCTGACCACGTGATCCTTCTAGCTGCAATCCAGGATGGTCCTCCAGTGCCACCCCACTGCAAAAGGATCCATGCCAAGCCCTCAGGCCAGAGGAGGGACAGGATTTGGGCTGCCAGGAAATTTATCCTCCTCTTGCAAGAGGACATTGTTTCATCAACAAAGTCAAATGCATTAAGGGTGTTTCTGGGAGGATAAATCCAAGTGGAAGGAGAGGACAGGGTGAACTGGCCTCTCTTAAGCTCCTGTGGATCTGAGCAGGAACTAAAACACTGCAAACAGGCAGATTTGGGGAACCCCTGGAAAAAGAGAGGGGATGCAACCCTAGGCTGGTCTAGCATGGGAATGGGCACTGCTGGGACTGTCCATGAATTTCTAGAGGATAAATGAGTGGTGTGGAGAGAGTTGGAGGGGTCTTTGTGTGCAGAGCTGGTGATTCCAACTCCTTCTATGGCACCAGGGCTCCTGCAGCACACCTCCAGCACTGCAGTGTCGCAGAGGGGAGGGGAGGAGGGGGAAGAGGGAGAAAATGGAAACAGAAACACAGCTCCCCGGGCTGGCATTTTAATATTGAAAGGCTGTGAAATCTAATAAGAGCTACAAGGGAGGGTGATGTATATTTTCCTCATGCTAGGATGAAATTGGGATTCAATAACTAAATGTGACAAAATATGCAATTTCCCATAGATTTCATGCAGCAGGGCGCTTCCTGTGTAATAACCTTCAACCAGGATTTTTTCCCTTAGCCCAATGAAGATCTCTTGCCTCCATCTTATCTGAGGAATAGTTCACCCCCATGAAGTACAGGCTGCCACTTTAGCTGTGCCTTATCACTGCCTGTTGGCACATGGTGAACAAAAGTTGATTTTCCCCCCCCTTTTCTATCCTATAAATTATATCTTCCTGTTTCTTCCTGTGAGAAATAAGCCTGAGCTGTGAATCAGGGGGGAAGAGTCATTTTTAGCTGGCCTTGGTCTCTTTTATGGTGCCGAGGTGTAAAGAGCTTTGAAATGTGTTTCATTAAGACCTCTTGGAGATGCCGGTTGATTTCAAGGCCGTATTGACCAACACAGAGATGGTGGGAAAACTGCAGCAAAGCTGCTCCCCTCCCCTGGAATGAAATCTTGCCCTAGATGTCTTTTTCTAAGTGGGATGGCATGTGGGACATGGGCTCCTGACCTCGATCCACAGGGCCTAACTTTGGAGCCAGACTTAATTCTGAGGTTGGCCTTGCTTTGAATGGGGGGCAGTTGGACCAGGTGGCCTTCAGAGCTCAGTTGCCACCTCAATTATTTCATGGCTTTGTGCATAGTTGTGCTGTGAGGCCCCTGGTGAGAAGGGTGAGCTGGAGGTGTGTGTAAATAAAGGGCACAGGGACATAATCACAAGCTCTCCAGTGCCTGCATTTTCACCTCTTATTGCCTGTCAGCAGTAATGGCCTGTCCCTGCAACCCTCCCCTTCCCCAGTTTTGCAGAGTGAGCTTCTCCCACGAGCTGTTCATACGCCCTTCACTCCCCACTTCACTGAAAAAACCCCAAAAACTCTTCCTTAACCTCCTAACTGAGCTTTATTCCTACGTGTGCATCCACCAGGACCTGCAACATGTTAGCTCGGATTGCTGCCCATTCCTAATCATCTGAAGCAGCCAAGTTAAAAGGGATTATTAATCAATAAACAATCTGCCTTTAATCAAACACCATGTACTTTGCAGCCCAGGGAGGGGCGAGCACACGGGCAGGAGGGCTCGGCTGCCCACAGGAACCTCCTGAGCTGCCCAACATTTTAATTGCTTGGCATGGCCAAGGTGAGAGCACCCTTCCTGCCCCCAACCCCAGGAGGCTCTGATTGCCAATCCAGGGCTACCCAGGGCAGGTAAAATCTCGCTCCCTCCCTCTCTGCTCCAGGTACAGCGCCAGCGTGGCAGGGAATTCAATCCCCATCACCACCAGGTTTGAGAGCCGCAGTAATAAAATGTGCATAATGACACCCTCCCTCTTTGCTCGCCATCAAAAGGCTCTCTCTTTGTTATTGCAGGCAGTTTGATTTTGTCTTATCACTTTCCAGCTGGGCATGTGATGATTTTATTGGTGTGCACTGTTACTCTGCCTGCCCTGGGGAGGCCGAGGTTTCGCTGGAGAGGCAGGTGAGCAGGTTCTTTTTTTGTTTGTTTTTTTTTTTTTTTTTTTTTTTTNGTGAGCAGGTTCTTTTTTTTGTTGTTTTTTTTTTTTTTTTTTTTTTTTTTGCTCTCCTCCAGCCACGCTCCATTAAAAGAGAAAACCCACAAAAGCAGAGAGCTAATAAAGCAGCTCCAAAGGAAACCCTGTGTAATTAAAACCTCTGGTAACACCAGCCCAAGGTGGGGAGGGTCAGACTCGGAGCTGTTGTCTCTCTCCTGCTAATGTTTGACTCGAATTTCAGCTCCGGGTTTGAGTGTCGAAATTTAATGGCCCATCTGATTCAATGGAACTTATTGTCATTGCCAGTTAACTGGGGTTGATATCAAGATAACAGCTTATGAGCAGTTTCAGTGTGGTCCTGATCACCGGTATTGATTTCAATAAGGTGTGGGCTGGATCCTTGACACTCTAATTCTGAAATCAATGGAGCTGGGACGCTTCGCTCCGCCTCGGCACCAGGGAAATCAGGTACATGCCTTTAACAATAAACCAGCCATTTAAATTATTTGTGCAGTCCTTTAGGGAGCTCTGCCAGGCAAAGCAGACATCCTGCAGATGTAGAGAATATGCGAGGCTGGGGAAAATATTCAGGTGTCTTGAGCAGAGAGAGGGAAGGAAGAGAAGTTACTGCTTCCCACCCAGAGCAGTGTTCAGTGTGTTTATGGAAGGGCAGTGAGTGAGAGAGTCAAGAGCACTCAGGCCAGCATTCCCACTCATTTGGGATGGAGATGTAGGGTCAAAGACAAAGTGGCTCTGAGTTGAGAGTCTTGAATGATTATTCACAGCAAATAAGGACCTAATATTGATCACGGCATCCCAGCCCTGACCTAAACTTCCCCGAGAGTGCAGGAAATAAAGCAAAGATGTTGAGGAGAGGGGAGAGCAGGTAAGGAAGGATCTGGAGATGCATCTGAGTTCCTGTTGGAGCACTGTGGTGCAAACTGCAGCTGTGAGGGAAATACACAACTCCTCATCGAAGTGGAGCCCTGGGTGAATGGCATCAACTAAGGGTTCTCTCCAGAAAGTCTAGAAATGCCATTTTCCCTTTCATCTGATTCAGGAAAAAGTGTGGTGCCTCCAAAGGTGAGTTTGAGAGCCTGCTCCATGGATAAGATGGAAGTAAACCTCGTTGTGGTGTGATGCCTGGCTTAGGGCTGGCACTTATTACCAGGGGACACCCACCCAGAACTCCCCAGAAATGGGCTATTTGATGATGATGATGATGATGATGATGATGATGATGATGATAATAATAATAATAATAATAATAATAATAATAATAATAATAATAATAATAATGCAAATTGCAGCAAAATAAAGAGAAAAACCTCCTGCTGTGAAGTCTGGGAGTTGTTTCTTTTCTGACACCCCAGCAGACAGTGATGGTTGCACACTGAGGAGATAAAAACCCACTCTCTTGTACTCTCTAAACAGGTAAATATTAGCTTAGAGGTGACTCTTTAATGCCTCTTAAGTGATTCTTTATTGCCTTTCCCCCCCATTTTTAGATTGAAGACTGATGCACTGGTTGCTGCAAGTCTTGGATGCACTAAAGAAACTCAAACTGCAGCAAATTCCATGGGCTCAGCTGAAGTCCCCAACCTCATTCCTCCTTGCAATTAAGCACTGGACTGTTCCTGCAAGCAGGGAAGCCACACACAGATCCTGCAGGCAATATCACTCCTGGACCCTCCTTTATTCCTTCTGGACTCACAGAGACCAGATGTGAACCATCCCAGTGCACAGTTCTTCAAAGGGAATGTTGTAAATGTTGCCTGTTATGAGTACCCTGCCACTTCTCTCATTATCATAAGACTTATTTTACTCTGCCACTCTTTCTCAGTGTCAAGACCTTCATTAGATTAGTTTGGCAGTTGAATTTTAAAATAAAGGACACCAGATTTTCACAGGCTCAGCTGGTCCTGAATCACAAAGATTCCTCAGTGTTTGGTCCCTCACTGCCAACTCTGGACATAGATTTCCTCACATGGAGATCTTACTCTCATGCCTGTGGCAGTGCTGTAGGCTAATAAATAAAGATTATTTATTTTTGCTTTTTTGTCCCTCCCTCTCTCAACAGAACTTAAAATAGCTCAGATGATGTGGCCCACGCTGGTGCTGAGGCCAGTATTGATTTATGCAGGTGGGAGATAACAATTTTATCTTAAGGTAATGGCAATAGCCCAGGAGCTGTGAGCATGTGGGAAGGACAGACAGCCATGCTCCATATTTATTTGCTCCCAATATCTGACCAGATCAGCTCAGCTCAGTTGGGAAAGCAAAAGGAGGGGTTGATTTTCTCTTTCTCTTCATGCTGGGAATGGCACCTAGGATGTGGATAATCCATCTGCCCATCATTCAGCATCCACCAAGGGAAGAGGTTCTGCAGGAGGGATTTCAGCTGCAGTTTGGAGGATAACGTGGAGGTTTGACTTTTCTCCTGCTTTCCCAGCTGCATTGAGAGTGCTTGGGAATGCAAGTGAAGATGAGGACTTGAAGAATGAAGGAAGAATAAATTCACAATCCCCTGAGCATGCCTGAATTACTGGACCAGCCTTCCCTGAGCCTGCACTGCAGAAATGCTCGGTGAGCTCCCTACCTGTGATCTCCAGCTGGACACGAGCATGGTACTGCAATCTCCCCCTTCCCCTCAGAGATTGGATGGGACTCCTTTGTTAACTCCCAGTTTGTCTCTCTGTGCCTGCTCCTGCCCTGATAAATGTTCTCCTCTGCTGAGGACCCTGCAATGCTTAACCCACTCCATTGCCATTCCCCTTGAAGCTTTACACATTGTTTACAAACAGAATTTCCCCTGTCACTGCCAAAGTGGTGCCTTTTTCCCGAAGCATCAGGCAAGGTGATGCTCGGGGAGAGGTGGAGTGGCACAGTTATTCACCTTGCCTGGCTCTGTCTGTTCCCTGTGGATATGGGAAGTGACACATTTCCAGCAGGTAATTACACCTTGTCATCTCACTGTGCACTGTGCAATGCTCTGTGAGAAACCCTGCAATCCCCTGAACCACATTTGAGAGGACCAAGCTGAGGTGAGAGCAGTGAAGGCAGATTATTCCCCTTAACCTGGGAATAGCACTCCAAGTGTTATTTTGGGCGATCCATAGAGTTTTTCTTCAAGGTCCCTAAAAAAAATGCAATTTAGAAAAACAGAGCAAGAAGTAAAACTTCTTTGAATTTAAAATTACAGAACCATTTCTGTTGGAAAAGACTTCTGAGATCGTTGAGCCCAACCTGTGGCTGCTCACCACCTTGACAACCAGACCATGGCACTGAGTGCCAAATACAATCATTTTTTGAACACAAAACCATCCAACATAATGAATTATATCCAACAGTTGCAGCCTAAGCCCCATATTTCACAGGAGATGATGCAAATCCAGATGTTGACCTTGATTCTGAAGAAGTCCAGGCCATGCCTGAGCTGACCCTTGGCTCCTGATGTTTATCCTCACAGCCAAAGCTGTGCTCTGGTCTCCACAGCCCCCTCCAGATTTCCCAGTGAGAGGAAACAGAGTGTGGAGGTGAATGGCTGCTCTTAGAGGAGGAGCAGGAGATGAGGAGCAGGAGAGGTGAAGCATTTTCCTGAGATTTGCTATTTTCACACACACTCCTCTGAATTCCAGACAGCTCTTCTGGGTGACAATGTCCATATCCATGGTCATTTGCTCTTTGGGAATATTCCCACAAAAGTCTGCAACCTTCAAGGAGTGCTCATTTTCCCAGCAAATATCCACATATAAATAAAAAGAAGGGCAGCAGTGTGAAAAGCAAATTATAATTCCCTGTTTCTCCCTTGCTTCCCAGCTTTCTTCTTCCCTCTTTTGAAATTTTAGCCACTCACTTGGTACCAAAAGCACTTTGCCACCACCAGCTCTGGGTGGAACAGCAAGGAAGAATTTGGAAACAACCCCTTGGTTTGAAGCTGTTGCTCCAAAGTAGCTGAAGATTTATGAATAACAATAAGCCTTCACCAAGAATCAGAATCCCTTCAGGGACACAGGAAAAGAGCTCCATTCATCCCTCTGCCATGAATAATTCAGCCCTCCTGAACTTGGAAAAGAGGGTATTTAGTGTACTTTGCCGAGGAGGAAGAGGATGGAGATCAGAGGGCCTGAGGAGTTTGGAGATACCACCAGGAGGGTTTAGGAAGCCAAGTTAAAGACAACTGGGAGGTGGTTTGGAGGGCAGGAGATCTTAAACAGGGTGTGAATGTTCTCAGTTGGCCCATTCCAGGGTGTACAGGTGTAGTAAAATAAAAATCCCCACCTCCACTAAGCTGGCTCACACATGGAGAATTGGAGGGAGAAGGTTGTAGAGCTGGAATTACAGCACTGCAATCATTCCAATAAAGATTGTGCTGGGGAAGAAAAGGGGAATTTTCTGGCTTTTAAGCTGAGGGGAAAGCACAGCTCTGCAGAAGACACCTAAGACAGGCTTTGGAAGACAGAACACAGGACGTTTTCCCCAGCTCTGCTGCTCACATCTTTAAACACAGGATTTCAGCAGTCCCTGCCTTCATTAAACAGGGACCATTATTTTCAGTGTGACAGCTTCAGATTCCCTAATTTTCTCCTGGATGTGGAATTCCCTCGCCTGCCCGAGCTCGATGCTGTTTCACAACGCCGGGCTCATCGCCCCAACTCTCCTGGGCTTTGACAGATGGAATTAGGCTACAGCAGCACTGCAGCTACACTGCAGATGGTTTCAAACAACTGACTTCAGCACCAAAAGGCTGGTAATTCCCATTTCAAATGGAGCTGGCTTCCCTGGGGGGAGTGCCTGGCTCTTCTAGGTGTCGCAATGAGCTGACAGAGGGAGAGACACACTCCAACAGCCCAGATATATATAATACATATAAATAATAATTCTTATAATAAAGAAAATCAGGAGCAACTTGCCCTTTCTGTTGGAGGAAAGCCACAATGGGGGAGAAAATGCCATGAGTTTTCTCCATAGGCAAATTTCACCGAGCTGCACCCAAACCGTTGGCTGTTTCCAGAGGTAAAAGTTTTTTCCTTATATGAGTTTTTGAAAAAAAAAAACAGCACTGTCAGAGATTTCCTTGCTGAAAGCCAGGTGGGTATAGCAGAAATAATAACACTAATAGAAATATAAAAGTAGCAATTGTAGCAGCAATGATAATGCAATAACTCGGCCTCAAACTGCAGCCCTTGTTCAGGGAACTGCTCCAGATTGCAGGGGGAAAGGACAGGACCTTTTTTTTTTTTTTTTAAAGGTGGATTTGGTTTTGATCAGACTCCCTGTGGCTGCTGGAATGATTTTCCTGGCACAAGAAAGGGGCCAGAGCAGCAGGGGGAGCATCTGGGAAGAAGGTGAGAACTGTCCCTGCAAGCACTTACTGTAGTAATGTTTAAAAAAATACATAAATTAGATATAAGGAAGAAATTCTTCCCTGTGAGGGTGGGGAGGCCCTGGCACAGGTTGCCCAGAGAAGCTGTGGCTGCTCCTGGACCCCTGGAAGCATCCAAGGCCAGGTTGGACAAGTTTTGGAGAAACCTGGGACAGTGGAAGGTGTTCCTGCCATGGCAGGATGTGGAACAAGATGATTCTTAAAGTCCCTTCCAACCCAAACCATTCCATGATTTCACATTTCGATGATAAATATAATACAGAAATAGGGACAATAAGGAAAATCCCCCCAAGACTTCCCTCAAAAAACACAATACAAACCACAAGAGCTATTTAAGGGACCTATGAATCAGAATTCTGAGTTTTTTTTTTTTTTTGGTGACTTTCTAATTCTGTCATAAGTTTCACACGCAGTTAAGGGGAGGGGGTGATGAGGATCTCCACTGGTGGGATCTGGACTGAAGCTGTGGGATCTGGACTGGAGCTGTTTCCTTGTCCTTAGGTCAGTGTCCTTGTAGGAAGCTGCTGCCTCCTGTGACGTGGCCATGGCATCACCAGGGCTGCTGCATTCCTGAGACAGGAAAAGAAAATAGATAATAATAATAACAATAACAATAATAATAATAATACAACAACAATGACAATAACATCAATAGCAATAACAATAAACAACCAAAATGCTGGGGAGGGAAATTAAGTAGCTGTAGCAGCAATTTAAAGAACAGAAGCACAGCAAAGGTTAAAAAAGGATTTGAGGTGGCAGGTCCTACATGCTGCCTGATTTCAAAGATTCGTTCTGCCTCTTGTTGATGAGATTTGTGGGTTTCAAGGCTAAATTCCAGAAGAAAAATGCTTTCCAAATTGACCCGAGGCAATATTTCACACCTCTGGAATTAAAGACATGTGCGATGTCAAGCCCTGCATCCACAAACAGCTGGCAGGGCTGAGGATGTTTCAGTGTGAACTGCAAGGCTTGAGTCTCTCTTTCCCTGAAATGGCACAGGGAGAGTGGAATCTCTGGAATCTCCATCCCTGGAGATGATCAGAAGATGTCTGGACACGGTTCTGTTCAGCTGGCTCTGGGTGGCCCTCTAGGAGGAGGCAGGATGGACCAGGTGCCTTCCAGAGGCCCCTTCCAACCTCAACCAGCCTGTGAGCAGGTAAAGCTGGGTGGGAAACTATTTTATATCCTGCAAAAATTCAAAATAATTTCTGCTTTATGTAGGGATGAATTCAGACTCTTCAAGTTTTGTTCCTGAAATGCAGTTGAGAGGAAAACTCTCCTTTCCCCCATCAGTGTTCTCCTGGCACTTGCAGAGCCAAATGTTCTGTGCCTGCTGTGCCAGTTACAGAACAAAGAAATTTTTCCCTTCTAGGAAAAATGTCCTGGGGATTGGTCTCCAGCTAGAACCCTTCATTTCTGTAAGAATTACCAAAGGGTTCTGCTGGTTCATGCCTTGAATCTCCATCATCACAGCTGAGTGGGTTTATGAGAATGTTGGCTCTCCTGGAACAGAAATTCCCTGTTGGCACAACTGTGCATCCTTCCCTGCAAGAAAAAGTTGAGATAGAATGAGGTTTTTTAAAGGAAAATAATTTCCCTTACCCATCCTTTTGCAGTTCTTGTGCTCTTTGGTGACTGGGGCAGAGAAGGAGGAGGGATCCCAGGGCTTTAAGCCTGGGAGGGAATGGGATTGCAAGACTTCCCTGGGCAATAAACTGAGAAAAAGATGCAGAGAAAATACTTGGAAAAAAACACCACTGCCTCAGGAGTTTGGGGCAGACATCTTGGTGATTCCTGGTGAATCCTGATGGTGCCACTCTGTCGCCCTGTTTTTTGAAAGCCTTCTGAAAAGTTTATATTCTCGAGTCAGATTTTCTCATGCATTGCACTAAAAACACTGGTTTTGTTTACATTCCTTCGTGGAGAAGGGAATCTGATGGACTGGGCACTTCACCAGTCTGGTTGAGAGGTGGGATTTCATCTTCCAATCCTCTCTCACTTTACAAACCCTATAAATTGTGTATCCATAATAAACAGGCTCTCTCTCTTTTTGGGGGGCCTCTGCTGTTCTCTTGATAGTGGTGAAACCATGTCTTTCTTTCGTGCCCTGTTACTACACCACCCTTCACTGCTCCCTCTGCTCCTTCCCACACCTCCAAACCCAAAGCTGGCTCTGTTTCCTGCTCTCAGTGCTGATATCAGAGGGCAGACATGATTTTTACAACTCAAATCCACACCTGGTCACCCCTCCTGAGGACACCAGATGCCTCCCAGAGGTGGAAGATGCTGCAAAACACTTGGGGACACTGAAACTGTGGAATAAATCCCAGACATGAGACCTTTCTTGACTTCTCCTGCAGGCTGGGAAGGTCTGAGCTGCTGCAGCAGCATAAAACAGAGGGAAACTCAAGAATCCAGGGCAGATGCTGAGCAAAGATACTGAAGTTATTGAGGCCATGAGACAGAGCAATAAATCACAGAGCATTGCGGGCATGATTTTGTTATCTCCATGATGCAAAATCCCTCCTCCTCCTCCTCCTCCTCCCAGCCCTCTCCTGTCCACATGACTTGTGGCAGAAGCAGCCCACTGCAATTTTGGGAATGAAACCATTGGGGACAGCAGCAATTCAGATGGGGAGGGGAACCTTGTATCTAGAGCATGTGGGAACACTTCAGGTTTGCTTCTGCAGACACAAGGTGCTGCAACGTGCCCTTTCCTCCCTCTTCTGGCATTCAGCTCGAGCAACAAAATCAGTTCATGCCAAAAAAACCATTGGGTCTGATTCTGTTATCTCTTTTTCCTGCCAGGAAGGCTCCCTCGTGGGGCTGGAATGGATGTGAGCAATGCCTGCAAGGGTGGGTGCTCCCAAAAAATCAACTTCTGTCCTGCAATCTGCTTCCTACAGCACTTTGAAGAGTCATTCCTCACCCAAAAGTCCATCCAATCTTCCCAATCCTCCCAGAGAGCTTTAGATCAGCGCTGAAAATAAAAAATCACCAAGGAATAAGTTTATGGGGGGAAGGCAAGTCACCCTGGTGGGAGGGTTGGCAGAGCAGATGCTGCAAGGGCGAGCTTGTGAGGGAAAGGGCAAATATGGGAATTGCATTTCCTGGAGCTGAGTGAGATTTGGGCAATAAAATGAAATATCCTTGAAATGTGAGGCACGCTTTCATTTCTTTCAGCAGTCTCTGGTGGAACTGCCTTATGTTTGCAAATGTTCTCGAGGGGGAAGTGGCCGTTTTCAGCAGGGTAGGAGGGGTTTCAACAGCAGCAAAAATTTGAATGAGAGCAGAGAAAGAACAGGACCCCCAGCAGACTCCTTCCCACTTCTTACACATTTGCAGCAGGAAGAAGTGAAAAACGTAACTGAAAATATAAACACATTTCCCAAGAAAAATAGTTCATTTTTTTTAAAAAAAATGTCATTGTTACATCCATGAGTTCTGCAAAATCAAACTGATGAAACTTCCATGCAGTCACAAGTCTCCAAAATGCATCTATTACCCCATAAAATATGGTCAGGTTGTTTGACAGAGCCCCCCTCTTCACTCCTTCCCCAGAGAACAGCTGGTGACAGCTGCAGTTGACATTATTTAAACATCTCAGTATTACGTTTCTGCTTTCATTTTTCATCACCTTTCAGCTGAAATTCTCCAGGCCTGGCCAGTTCAAAGCAAATAGCTGGAGGAAATGAGAATAATAAAAAAAAAAAAGTTAAAAAATCCCAGCCTACTAATTTTTTTTAGAATGGTATGATTCCAAAATTAAATAAAAGCCTACATATCCTCTTCCAAATCAATGATTATGATTTAAACAAACAGATTGGGAGACTGAGAGTGAGACAAAATTGGATGGAGAATTACGTTTTTCCATGGAAAATGGGACTGACCTGGACAATGCTTTTGGTGTAAAGGTCATCCCACAAGGACACAACAGCTGTGCCCATTTTCAAAGAATGATAAGGGCTAAAAATATAGAGATAATAAGGAATAATAAAGATACAACTTATGTCCCAATGAAGCATGGCCAAATAATTACTCAGAAATAAGAAAGTCAAAGACAGAAAGTCTCCCACATGGCTTTCTCCTTGATTTATTGTGGGAGCCTGCCTCATACTGGAGTTGTATTTATAGGCTTCAGAAATGGGTGCAGCTTATGGTGCAGGATCAGCAGGTCTTGTTAGAGATGAGTCAGGAAAGATGTCAGCAAACCTTCTCCTTCCTTTCCTGAGCATCCTGGATGCTCAGCCACCCCCTTATTTACCACCCTGTCCTCACAGCTTGTGAGTTCAGCCCTGGAAATTCAACTTCTTCCTCTTTTCCCTCAGGTTCTGCCCATCTCCTGGCTCTGCTGTTCGTTGTGGAATTGCACCCTCTGAAAAGGGCTCAGTGCCTCGAAGGAGCAAACTGCGCTCTGCAAGTTGCTCAAAATGCCATTAAAAATCAAGCTATTCAGCCTGTATTTCCATGCTGTTAAACCAGTTTACAAATGGCACAGCTCTTCCCTGAAAGCCACCTGAAGCTCCCATCTCTCCTGGCAATTAACCACTCCCGTGTTCTTGGCACGACAAACGGCCACGGAGTGGAACGTGGGATGAAATCTGTCTCTGCTGGAGGAGTCAGGGCACAGGGTGGCAGAGTGGGCTGCTTTTAGCTGGGACAGAGCTAGTTTTCCTTCCAAGGTATCCTAATTTTTGAGGTGCCACCCACAAAGCTCAGGGAGGTGTGCACATCATTGTCATTTCGATATGGAACCCCAGAATGGTTTGAGTTGGAATGGACCCGAAAGCCCATCCAGTCCCACTCCCCTGCCATGGCCAGGGACACCTTCCACCATCCCAGGCTGCCCCAAGCCCCATCCAGCCTGGCCTTGGACACTCCCAGGGATCCAGGAGCATCCTTTAAGTTCCCTCCTTTAGGCAGCAGGACAGCAGAGTTAAAGGAGATTTGTGGGGATTAACCCCTCCAGCTGCCACAACCACCATTCTCTGCTTCTGCTTCTTCCAAGAAGAGCCACAGCTCAGCAGGGAAACACATCCCAGCTCCTCCAAGCCCCAGCTGGAGGCACAGATGGGACCAGGCCGTGCAAGATGCTGAATCTGCCACGTGAGAATTCAGTGCTTGAGGCTGTGCTGGCTCCCAGTCCCCTCAGCCCTTCACCAGCAGATCCCTCCCTGCGTGCCAGAGTGGAGCATCAGCATCCCAGGAGGTGCCAGGAGGTGAAGTGGCTTTGCCAAAGCAGCCTGACAAACCAGTGGCAGCTTTGGGAGTCAATTCTGGTCTCATCTCTTGGCTTTCGAGGCAGAACAGCCCCTTGGAAATGTGGTGTCCCCTCCTCTCACCGACAGATTTGCCTCCCAAAATAGAGGCATTTAGACTCTCGCAGGCAAAACTGGCTCAAAAATGCAGTGATTTAGCTCTCAGATGAACCAGCAGAACATGAAAAAACAGGAAAGCAGAGAAAGCCCAGCTGTTTCAACCTTCCTTGGTGGAGAGAAATAAATTTATACAACAAATGGGATGAGGAGAAGGTATTGAGGCATGGCCTGGGCTGTCAGAAGGAACCCATTTCCCTCACAAATCCCAGGCTGAAGGTTTCACAGTTGCTTCAGGGCAAGAGCTCTGGTGAAATGGTCTTTTTTTTTTTTTTTTTTTTTTTTCCCCACAGCTACCAAAGCATTTTTGCTGTGCCCATAATTTAGCTCCCCAAATCAAGGAAAAGGGAAGTGTGGAAGTGCCCTGGGGAAGAGTGTGGTTTGTGTTTGTGCTCAGGGCTGGTCCAGACAAACCCCAAGGAGCCCAGCTGACCCCAGGAGGAGCTGGGTCTGTCAGCTGGACGTGTCACACACTCATCCCCTGCTCACAGGGCTTGATGGATGAGGTGATTTGAAGTTTTTGACACCAGCTTTTTGCAGTGAGAGGGGGAAAAAAAATGGGTTTTTTTCAGCAGGTTGCAGATAAATGAGCAGAGTTTGCTCGAGTGCAGGGAATGCAGAAGGCAACAGAGTCAGGGATTCGTGAGGGGAATGGAAAATGCAAGGGGCTGGTTTTAAAATTAAGGTGTAGAGACAGAGAGTAAATCTGTTCTTCAAATCCTTTAATTTTGTGGAGAGGAGAGGAGAGGAGAGGAGAGGAAAG